>QTSX02002340.1:0-144947 GCA_014839935.2 Entomophthora muscae | reverse complement strand
AGCTTTTTCCTGTCCTTTTTGCCAATAGGACTTTCACATCTTGTATCCCAGGGAATTAAGGTATGTGCCCTTAATTTTGCTGTGAAGGCTAACCCAAGGTTAGCTTTGAACCTCAAATCTTTTTTATAAAGATTTCCCACTGTGTTTCTCCTGGATGTTGTCCCCAGGAGCCAAACACAAGAAATATTCTTGAGGTCAGTCAATTTAGATGCCACCTGATGTGGTTGCAGCTTTTTGCAAGAGCTCTGAATCCTTCCTCCCCAAAGCTCTTGCTTCCAAGCCAATCATATAAATGGCTGTTCCTGGCTTTACTTGTTTTTCTTTTTCTTTTTTTAATGGGGCTTGAAATATAATATTTTATGTTATAATGACTTGACGTTAGTTTGCATTCTATAAGTAACAACTTCAGATTTAGTTAAATATGGCTAAATATATTAGATTCAGATATAAGTATTAACATACTACACCAAAACTTTTATTGACTGTACAGCTACAGTTGTTTTAAATTCTATGGTGACAAACAACATGAACTCAGATTTAAACAAAATGAATTCAGATTTAAGCAAAATTGAAATGGACCCAAATCTATTGTAAATCAATATAAATTCATTTATTTTTAATTTTGTTTAAAATCTGAGTTTATTTTGTTTAAATCTGGATTGTTTTTGTTTGTTGCCATAGCTTTTAAAACTACTGTAACAAATACATAATTAAATAATATATAATTTTATTGGTTTTATTTAAATAAATGTGATCCTTTTTTAGCACAGGGGCTGTTGTTTTTTAGAGCCACAGATTGGAACTTGTGAGTCATTGCACAATCATTACCAATTCAGTGCCACCAGAGACACCCAGCATGAAAACCAATAATTTTCATGTATATAGTACTAATTATTGAGCAAGTTCCTTAGGTTGAAATTCCTAAGGTTGAAAGTGCAAAAATTGAAAATGGGACCCCCAAAAAGTGCAAAAATTGAAACACTATGTAGGGTGCAAAAATCAAAAATATCAAAGATCAAAGCACAAAAATTGATTTTCCAGAGGTTAACTTTGAAGCAGAAAAAATATAGTTTATAATATAAAACTATATATTTTAAAATCTTTTCTAAACTAAAAACCCCAAGAAATTCATTTCTGCTATAAAAAATATATTCTAGATAATGAAAAAAATCCTTAAATTAGCTGTTTTTAAAAAGAAAGTTTATTTTAGTTTCAAAAGCAAAATTAGACTAGAATTTATAATTAAGTGTATTCAATTAAATATAAGATATGAAACTACACAAAAAACTGCTTTATAAAATATAAGTTTGATAAAAAAAGTTAATTTAATTTTCAGCTTATGTAAAGCTATAATAATACTTCAGTATAAGCAAGATAAAGGATTTTTCCTGCAAGATACAAGCATATGATTTTAGGTATTTTGTTTTATTAGCGATCTTTTTTAAATGATAAAAATTATAGAAGTCTATCATTAAGATAATATAAAGTACATTACTTTCTTATTAAAGATATACTATACAATTTTATACTTAATAAAAGATATAGTCTTATATCTTATTTATAAGTCACAATATTCAAAGATATCAAGAATCTTCCACTTACATATCATAAAATGAAGACTTGAATATTTTTATGTTAAAAAGACAGTACTTTCACCAAAAGATGATATAGATAGTTCAAAGTTGTATATCAAAGAGAAAAATTTTATACATCTTATTTTACTCTAATACATATAGTAAAAGATATAGTAGAAGATAATTGAGGGTAATAATGGAGAGAGAATAATAGAAGATAATCAAGGGTTAGAATGGAAAGAGGATATTAGAAGATAATTGAGGTTAATAATGGAGAGAAGATAATCAAGGGTTAGAATGGAAAGAGGATAGTAGAAGATAATTGAGGATAAGAAAGGAGAGAGAAAAGAAAAGGAGAAGAGAAGAAAAAAGAAAGTTTTTTCTACTTAGTATCAGATTTTATATAATCCACCCTCTTGACAACGCAGAAATTTTTTAAAAGTTTTTTGGCCCCCAGCGCAGCCAAGGGGCCAACAAAACTTTTAAAAAATTTCAAGGAGGAATGAGAGGTGGAAAGGAGAAACTTTCAAAAAAAACCAAGAGCTTATTGCACTTTGATTTAGGCACTTCTATTTCTGCACTTTTTTTGTGCACTTTGATTTGGGCACTTCAATTTTGTCCCCTGAAATAACATAGGGAAACATAGTACAGTATTATATTAGTTTAATATTTTTTGAAATTGCCTCCAAAACACACATATATTAATATTGCAATAAAATAAAAACCTACCAAAAAACTTCATTTCTTTTTTCATATATTTAAATATCAGGTCTTAAAGAATCTATATGAGGAATTTCAAAAGTTCTTAATAAATATTTAAAATTTTATAAGCTTATAAAAAGTATGACTAAATCTAAAAAGTTGATTTTTGATTTCCTCACTTTTGATTTGAGGGACTTAATAAAACATAATGAATAAAATATTAATTTTTTGCAAAAATTTAATATTAAGTGGACCTAGCTTTTTGGCTCCTTTTTGGATTTCAATTTGACTACTTTTTGATTTCTGCACCCATTAAGAAACTATATGTAAATTTTTAAATAAATTTTTATGAGACAAAATTTTATTTTTTAAAAAGAAAGAGCTTATAATAGTATTTTATATTAAGATTTGAACAAAACAAATTAAAAAAAATTGCTGAAAGTCAAAAAAGCTTTTTTTAGCTCTTGATTTCCTTTTTTACATATAGAAAAAATTTAATTCTGATGTATCAAATATTATATTGAAGATTTTTCTGCACTTTGATTTTTGCACTTTTGATTTTGTCCCCTCTATTCAAAGGGATAAATAAATTCTATTTTAAAAGCCAAATTAAATTAAGGTGTGTTTTAAATTGCATCAATTTGGGCACTTCAAACTTGGTTTTTTGATTTTAGCTACCAGTAAAAACATTTTAAAAAAGTCAAATTTAAGAAAAATATTAAATTTTATGGGAAAAATTTTATTGAAAAAAAGTGCAGAGATCAAAAAGTCCATTGATTTGGAGATTTTGATCTCCACACTTTGACTTTAGGCACTTGCCCTAATTATTACTTATGTTACAGGTTAAGAATAGCAAATATATTTATCAAATTATATTAAAAGGGAAAAGTAATTCAAGTTCTAAACAACCAATTTTTAAAACATAATTGAGGTGGACATTTCAAGGCAGGTAAATTGAGCTCATATTGTTTTATGTATGTATTATATGAACCCATACTTGCTAATCAACTAAATAAACAATTTTTAAATTATAGTTTAATATTGAACTTGTTTATTTTATTGTAACAATTATTTATTATTATATTCTATATTGATATTACTATAGCTTTTTAAAAATTAAAAATTAAAAATTAAAATTAAAATTAAAAATAAATTGCAAGGGAAGGAATTTTTATTAGGAAAGCAAATTGAAAGGGGAAAGGGAGCTATTCTGGGGAATTATACCCCAAAATTATATTTTCTGCAAGTGCCACTAATTGGGACCACATACTCTTCTGTACATGGTGGATAACTCTGGCACCAATTGCAAGTGGGGTGGCCCTCATCACCCCAGTGGTGGCAGAGCACTTAATAAAAGGCAAGAGGGAGAGGGAATTGATAAGAAGGTTTTTCTTGGGAGGTAAGTAATAGCCATATATAGATGCTAGTGTAAAACAGTTGTACAGAACGTGCTCAACTGTTCAGTATCTCCATGGTTTTCTTTATTTTTTTCCAAAAGCCAGTCAACATATGCCCATTTGAATGGGGATGTCTTCTATATTTTTAACATTTGATTTCATGATGCAGTGCACAATCATCCCAAGGTATATTGCTAAGTGGACGTGTTGTGATGTGTATATTTCAGAAAACATGTGATTTTTTTGTAAATTGAGATTAGTCTATTGATATAGGAGGTATTAGAAATTTTAAATAGAGTTCCTGCTAGTGCCCTGCTTGAGTCTGCCCCCCATGCTTCTAAATACAAGATTAATAAAGACTTTAATTTATTCCCAAGGTTTGTGTCCCTAACTTTATTTGATATTGACCTTAAAAATTCATTAAAAATTGCTGCTTTTAACAATTGATTTCCTATTTGAAATTCAATTTTCTTTAAATTCCCTTCATATTCATTCATGCTTGATAATGGGAATATTTCAATGTATTCATAGATGTATTCATCAAATTCATTTGAAAATTTATTTGAAGTTCATTCATTTGATAAAACTTTATATTTGCTCCTATTTCATATGATTTCCTAATCCAAGTTGAGCACCCAGCAGGTGGCAAATATTCACTGTTCATTGCTTACTTGTTTGAAAATTCATTCATATTCATTTGATTTATTCTTTGAACTTCTGCAGGGCTTCTTTTAATGATTGGGACTATCAATAATTGATAACCCCCATATATACCACTTGGTGTATATGCTGCCACCTCAACAACTTATTCCCCATTTCTTGAAGTAACTAAAGGAAAGTTAAGTAAAATATAAAGGAATCTACTAATTATTTCCCCTGCAGTCCCCTCAGCTACAGGTGTCCTTTCAGCAAATTTTATGAGCATTGGATGCTCTTCATTAAACTTCCTGGGCTTGATCTTCTTTACTCTTCTTGCAATTCCAACTTCCCTTTGGGTTTCTTCATATGATAAAGTTTTCTCCATTCTTGAAGCACTTCTGCCTCTTGATTGTTCTTCATTTCCTTTGTTTGATTCTGTTTCAATTTCAAAAAATTTATTTCCTTCAACTTGAATTATTTCCTCTTCATTCCTTTCATTTCTGTTCATTTCATTTAATATTTCATTTCCCTCGATCAGCTTAATTTTTTGATTATTTCCCCTGGTACTTTGTCAGAACTCAGATGTATTATAACTTGCATCTTTAAAATTCAATCTTGATAAAATATTTCCCTGTAGATTAAGCAATTTTCCCTGTTCTGTTCATCTATGATAGTTCCCAAGTTACTTAGGGCAACTTCCTTTGCTTGCATTATTGAGTGTCCTGATTCCTAATTTTTCTGTTAAATATCCATAATGTTTAAGGTCAACCACATTCTTGAGGGCTGCCTCTTTTTCATTCACAAGACTGTAAATATTAGATATGTGTGTTGAATTAGATCCCAAATCATGGTTTTTATATTACTACCATCAATGCATAATCAGAAAATTATAGATAATGAATTCATTTTATTGACAATTATTGCAAATAATACAAATAAATTTCAACTATACAAAAACTAAGATAACATACTACAAAATTGCACTAAACTAGCCATCTGAATCAGTACATGTAGATTATATTTTTCCACTATGTACCATTTTTTATTTGAAAACTAGTATTTTATTGATATTTAACATTGGATTGTGAATGTTTTATTGAGTGTTAACTATACTAGGTTGTATTACCAGCCATGTTGACTCTGCATTATGTGCATAACTCAATGAACTCTTAATAATAAAATTTATTTTAAACTTGGAATTTTTCATTATAATTTTATAATTGGACTGTGTCTATATAAGGGAGACATTAACACTTATTACAAATATTGATACAGAGTGTATTTTAAAGCTTGCATATTTACCTACTGATAATAATTCTGTAAAATGCACTCTGTATCAATACTTGTAATAAGTGTTAATATCTCCCTTATAAAGACACATTCTAATTATAAAATCATAATGAAAAATATCATATTTACAATGACTTTTATTAAAGAAAATGCATTGAGTTATGCACATAATATCTAAATATCAAGAGTCAACGTCTAATTACAATATTCTAATGCACTTTTTACACTTGTAAATCCTTACTTTATTATTGATAATAAAAATATTCATTCATATAAATATATGTTACCATACCAAATGTACAAAAATTTATTAATTTTAAGGAATATCAGTAATGTAAAAAGAATATATTATTAATTATGAATTTAAGGAAATAATATCAATTTTAATAAGTTAACAAAAAGAAGGATTTTATTTTACTCATCAAGGGACAATTAGGGAAGGAATGGGCAGAATGTACTTTGCCATCATCTGCACCTGTAAAAGGGACGGCATCAGAGGTAGTTGGGAGGGATCAGGTGGTGGCTTGGGGGTCAGGGTTGGAAGGCAGGTGGCTTGGTCTTGATGGGGGGTTGGGGAGGCAGGGTTTGTTGACTGGG
Source organism: Entomophthora muscae (assembly GCA_014839935.2). NCBI lineage: Eukaryota > Fungi > Entomophthoromycota > Entomophthoromycetes > Entomophthorales > Entomophthoraceae > Entomophthora > Entomophthora muscae. The sequence goes on along the minus strand of QTSX02002340.1, from coordinate 138,748 downwards.
AAGAGGCAACAAGAGCTGATTGCTTCAATTGCTCAAATTCTTCTTCTGTCACATATGCAGGCTTGAAAAACAAATGGATGAGTGTGAGGGGAGGCAGGAGTCCTTTCTTGACTTATCACTATCACTTGTGTGAAATTCCTGGCTTTTTGAGTTGAAAATTTAGCCATCAATCTATTGATTGGAATTTGGAAAGATATTCAGAATAAATTGATGTTTGGCCCAAACATTGATGCATTGGTCAAATTAGTGGCACTAAAGCTAAACTGCTCCAAGAATTAAGAATGATTCTTCCTGACCCAAAATCAATGGACTGGTCCGCCTAAATCCAATCCAAATCAAGTATCCACATTTAATCAATCCAGAGGTGCAGCAGAACCACCCCAAAATATGCAAGTGCTCTATAGGAGCTGAAAACTTGGCTGTTAATGCACTTTTAGATGCTAATCCCAATCATCATAACCACAATAATGGTTGGTCTATGGGTTAACCCAGTTCTGCCTATATTAGCTGGGGTTGAACCCCAAAAAAACTCCTTGATATATTTTTCATGTATTATATTATTATACTCTGCAATGGAGTAGATCCCACCCATAGGACATGAGATGGATGGACTGGTTTTCAGGAAGAAAGCCACAATAGCAGCTTGACATTATAGCTGGCATCACGCTTGCCTTAGGACGAGGTCAGGAGCAGAAATGATGCAATAACAATAACTCCGCAATGGAGCATTGGGCAAGATGCCTTTTGGGTAACACTATTCAGTAAAGCCCCAATACCTAGGCCGGTCTGGCTCTAGGATTCTTGGGTCAACTGCCCATGAGATAACAATCCTATAAAAGGGTATTTTCTAACAGTAATAAAAGATTCAACTCTTGCTCTCTTCAACTTTACTATTTATTAAGGTTTTATCTGTGTTTAAAGATAGTAAGACTGTGTTTTGGTCTACCTAGATAAGTAACAGGTATTTTTGAAGTTAGTAACTGTGTATTAACATCCTTAGTCCTCATAAAAGTAATTGATACTCTTTTTCCTTACAGTGAACCTATCAACTCTCCTCATCCCAAAGTTGAGATTTGGAGCTCACTACAGGGGGTACAAATCAATACATGTACCCCTTCTTCAAAACAGCAAAATGTCCCAAGAACCCATGGATACACACCGGCCCCCAAGCCCATTTGCTGTATCTCCAGTTCCTTCTCTGATGTGGCCGCCCCAGTGGAATCTATGACTCATTCCGTTGAGGGTATTACCATTGGCACTCACGCTATGGTAGTATACCAAGCTCCATTAACTCTACCCCGCAACAGAGTGGCACAGGTTTCTCAATCTCTTCTCTATGACTACCAAGCTATCCCAACTAGTAATGTAGACTCCTCCTGCTCTCTTTTCTATCAAGAATATAATCAAGATGACCTCTTCCTGGAATATGAAGGCCTTTGCGCTATCACTACAGCAACTTTTATGAGTCAGAATCTAGACCTCACATACATCAAGGAATACATTGCAAAATTTCTTTTTCCCACAACTTGCATTTCACAAATGGTTATCTCTTGTCAACATATTGTATTGCAAGACCTTGCCATACATGCTGAAAATGCGTCAAATAATTATGCTGAACTGCTCTGCCAATTAGATATCTTGTTTCCTGAAGCCTGCAAGGCCATCATGGCTAACCAACGCCATTTGGGTTGGACTCAAACCAGATTGGAAACCTTGACTTGTGAATTGGGCAAAAACCTTCCTGGAATTATTGAAGTGCACCTTTGAGATCACGGCCTGACCACTGAATGGATTGAAGTGGTAAACCGTTGCTGTCAGCAGATTGAGGAATCCACAACTGCATCTTCCACTCCTGCAACTGGTCCTAATTCCCACAAAATAAGAGAAATACAAGACAAGGTCAAATTGCTACAGACCGCTGTCAGCCACGTCACCACTTTGGCCATGTTTGACAGTCAACAAATTCACATTACCGCCCTTCAGACTGATGTGGATGACGTCATGAATTCTAATAATGATTTTTTTGGTCAAATTGCTGAGCTACAGAATCAAGTGGACCTATAGCAACAACAGATTAATGATTACCAGTCCGCTCTTGAAATAGCCCAAGAGGAGATTTGGAAATTTCACCAATATAAGGCCAATTGGGCCAGATAGGAAAGTTCTATCATGGAACACATTCAAAGTCTGGAGGACAAACCAAGCTATATGAGCTATAAGCCTCCTGAGATATTCCAAAGTGAACTGGGCTATGAATCTACTTCCGCCAGTACACCCATAGCAGATCAGTGTTCCATCCCAAACATCATGATGACAATGCTGTCCAATCCAAGTGCTAGCTGACAGGCTTCTCCTTGAAATACATAGTGTAGCAGTTTATCTTCCCAAGCTTCCTTGCAGACTCCACTTTTACAGAGCACCGGCAAGATATTCAAGGTTGGTGTACTTTCAAAGTTTGATTACCAAGGAAACGTGAACACCTTTTTGAGACTGTACAAGATGGCAACAGTAGGAGCGCAAGACACTGAAAAGACATAACTAATTATTAATCTACTTGATCCTATGAGTAGAGATATAATCATGCCAAGTCTTCCTACTGGCAACATGACATACCAGGACGCCAGAAGTGCCATTCTGAGAGGGTTTGGAAGTACTGTTTGCATGATAGTGTTGAGGGTCTGGATGTACAAGTATTCCGGCTATTACCATCACACCTAACATCCAGTCATTGCCCAATTTGGTGCCTTTCCAATATACTGTTTGACATATCAGAAATGGCAACAAATCAATATCACATGACTGTCCAGGTATCCAACAACTTGAACCCATCCAGCACATGATCAGCCCCTGGGTTTGTTCCAACTAATATCCCCGCCACAGCTAAATCTATATAAGCCTAAAGTATCATCCAATAAAACTTACTTCTTCTTCTTCTCCTCCTACTTTTATATTTGAAGCTTCCCCAAAAGGCGCTCCTTATCACTGGTAGCACTACAGTTTGACCACGCCAATGAAAGAGAAAATGACTGAACAGAACCCGCCCACCTTTACCCACATAATCAACCAGGCCACATCCCAGGAGACCTGGAAAACTTACTTCCACACCCACAACATTGACAAAGATATTCCTAGTGGATGCACCGTATTTGAAGGTCTGGTCATGCCCAAAGCATGTGCCAAGATAATTCAATACAGTTGCTCTCTTCAACCACAAACAAACGCACAAACACCTATCACAGGTGAAGTTTCCAACACCAAATACATTGGTATTGACAAGTTCTTTGGTAAAAACAAAGAAAACATCATCAACTAGCTAGACCACACAGCTGCTAAACTCTGCGCCAGCCGCATCCCTCATGAGAAATGGGTCTAGGAAGCCAGCAAGCGCCTATACAAGGCTGCAGCTAACTGGTTTGCCACCTGGGTTGGCTCACAAACCAACAACCAGCTTTACAACTGGGAAGAGTTCAAAGCCAACATCACCCACAATTTCTGTATCACCAAATCTCTTCAAGATATTGCAATACAGCTCAGTGACCTTCCTCAAAAGACCACTATTGCAGCCTACACCAACAAATTTGAAGAAATATGTTGCAAAATCCAAACCCCAGCACAAGCTGACAACTTACACACCAGAGCATCATTTATCAACAGAATGAAACCCTCTGTTGCTTCCCTCATCCGCCCAGAAGCAAATACCTCCATGCCTGCGCTCATTGCTGAAGCCAAGCGCGCTGAAAAATGTGCCCCCATGAAATATGCCGCATGCAACGGCAACTTCTCCTCAAACAACAATGGCAGAGAAAACGCCAATGACAATAAACGCCAAAATACCAACCATAACAACGACAACGCCAATTGTAACAATGGCAATTGTAGCCAAAGCGCAAACCGCTCCCGTCCCAAGAAAGAGGACACCACCAAAGTTGACAACGCTGAAGTAGCAACCCACTACAAATCTGACCCCACATTCTCTGACCTCAAAGGTCTCAAAATAGAGGAACAGGGAAAAGAGGAGGGGTAACAGGCTTAAGTGCCCCTTTCTCCCCCCAACATGACAAGAAAAAGTACCAAGGCACAAACTTTGCTGCTTGCATCCCCCGTGTCCTGCAATCCTCCATTTTTATGAACGTAAAAATTAAAGATTGCTCACAACTTCTTGTCTATCCATGCACTTACAAATCACATACACATAAAATTTTATTTGAATCTGGTGCACAACACACTATGGTTAGCAAACCTTTTGTAACCAAGTACAAAATACCAGTTGTCAAATCCAACTTCATTTACGCCAGAATGGCAGAAAAATCAAAAGTTCTACTCAAAGGCAAAACAACTCCCTTCAGAATTGACCTCCAAGGCATACAAACGTCCATCAAAGGACTTTTTATGAACAACATAAAATACGACATTGTAGCAGGCATGGACTGGTTCACCTGAGTGAATCCCAGCGTATGTTGGAAAATAAAAACCATGACAATAAAACACAATGGAGTCATTTTAAACATTCTCAAAGAACCCAATAACTTAATTCTAAGAGATACAGTATTTGTCCAAGTCATAAATCAAGATGACTCTGAACATCTAACCAAAGATAGTACTCTCCACATAATGAGGTACTCCAAATTTAATAATATACAAACACAACAGATTCAATGTCCAGAGCTTGCGGCACTCCTGAATGAATACGCTCACGTATTCAAGGAAGAACTTACAGAGTTACCCCCAAACAATAGGTCAAACACTTCATCAACCTATTTAAAGCCATGCATAAATCTGTACCCCTCTACAGACTCTCCCCCATGGAGACCCAAACCCTCAAAACACACATTAAAGACAACCTAGCCAAAGGATTCATTTGCCCGTCTGAATCCCCGTGGGGGACAGCAGTTCTCTTTGTAAAGAAAAAAGAAGGATCTCTTCACTTAGTTACTGACTACAGAGCACTAAACGCAAGTACAGTAAAGAATAAATACCCACTTCCCCTCATTGAAGACCTATTTGCAAGGCTCTCTGGAGCAAATTTTTTTCAAAAATTGACCTCACATCTGGTTACAACCAAGTTGAAGTCAAAGAGAAAGACATACCAAAGACTGCGTTCTGCACGCAATTTGGGTCGTTTGAATGTAAAGTAATGAACTTTGGGATGACCAAAACTCCCGCAACATTTGTCACCATGATGAACCAAGCGCTAAACGGCCTCTCAAACACATTATGATACCTTGACGGCATCATCATATTTTCAAAAACAAAAGAGGAACACCTCACACATGTCCACAAGACACTTGATTGACTTGCAAAGCACAAACTATACGCTAAGCCTAGTAAGTGCCAATTTATGGAAAAGGAACTCTTGTTCTTGGGCCACATTGTCTCTGATGGTGGCATCAAAGCAGACCCAGATAAAATAAAAGCCATAAATAACATGCAACTCCCCACCTCCATGAAACAAGTTAGATGCTTTCTTGGTATGGTAGCTTACCTAAGAAAATACATCAAAGACTGCGGAAAGCTCACCGCACCAATCAATGACCTAACCAAAGGCAATGCCAAAAAGAAATTCATCTGGACTCCAGAATGTGACAAGAATTTCCAGCTATAAAACAAACTTTGATTGAAGCACCAATCTTGCAATACCCTAATAACAACAGGTGCTACTAGCTTGAGTCAGACACTAGTGACACTGCCATTGGCGCAGTCCTACGCATCTGCCAGCCAGGGAAGCAAGATTTCCTGCCAGTATGTTACAAAAGCAGAAAACTAACAAACACTGAGCAGAGATACCCAATACATGATAAAGAGTTGCTAGCAATATACCACGCATGCAAGAAATAGAGATGTTACCTCAAAGGACACTTAAACGTCTGAGTGCTAACTGACCACAAATCCTTAATCTATTTCAAAACTCAGAACACACTTGCGCAGCGCCAAGCCAAATGGATGTCCTTGCTGGAACAGCTTAACCTGGACATCCAGTACAAAAAGGTGGCAGAGCTGGTCAGGGCCTATGCTCTCTCTAGGCTATGCCAGCCAAGAGAGGATCACCCTGACCACCTGGACCCTGACTGGCCCAACCTATACAACACTGAGTATAAGACAAAGGGAAAGGACCCCTCCACACATCAACTAACCCACAATATGCTAGTAAGAAATGAAAACATTTCCACATATCAAATGGCACAATATACCAAATCATCAAAGATAAACACATTCCATACATCCCACTTGCACAAAGAGTTGACACTATACTAAGACACCATTGCCTGCTAGGACACACAAAGGCTAACAACCTATATCTCACACTGAAAGAGATAGTATGATGGCCCAACCTGAAGCAAGACATAATTGATGTTCTAAAAAAGTGTACAGTATGTAAAAAATACGCCAGCACCAAGGCACCACAGCCAACAGTTAACCCAGTACCTGACCCTGAACCATTTAAGGTTTGGGGACTGGATGTAGTGGGACCCTTCCCAGAAACCAAAACAAATCAATGTTTTCTAATTGTAGCCATCAACTTTGCCACATGTTGGCCCATCTGCTGGGCAACAAAAGATCACAAGGCGGAAACAATAAATTATTTCATCAATAAAGCAATCATAGCAGACTACGGCACTCCAGAATACATCATAACAGATGGAGCAAAGGAGCTAACAGGCCATGTATTAAACAGCAATCTAAAAACAAAGAACATCAAACACTCCATAACCTCGCATTACAGGCTACAGGCCAACGGCAGAGTTGAACGCCTTAACAACAGCCTTATCAGAACCCTGGAGAAAATAATGGATGGCAAAGCCAAAGACACATGGCCATTATATGTGAAACATGCATTACTAGTATCCTGGGTTTGTACCAATCAAGGGACAGGCTACTCACCTTTTGAACTAACATACGGATACAAGCCAGAAATAGTCACCCACAATAACCAGCCATATTTAAAGATCCCCTGGGGAAACCTCCCACAGTAGAACAGAAACCAGCTCTACAACACATACGCCTCAAAGCCAAACTGGCTGAAATAAAGAGACTCAAAGCTCAAAAAGTAACCTCAACAGAGGACCCACTCCCCATCAACTCCCCTGTCTGGGTCCTGGCTGGGAACAGGAAAAAGCTAGACTCAGTACACAGGGGACCAGGAAGAATCATCAGATACCAACCAGACAGGAACACTTATCTGGTTAAGTTCCAGGGTGCCAAAGAACCCATTACCAAAAAGTACCACAGATCTTGCCTCCACCCCAGCAAAGGAGAACACTTGACTCAGTTAGTGCCCACTAATAAACAACTCCAGGAACATCAGGCGGTAGCTGTCAAGACAAAGCCCCCTCCTGATGTACCCGAGTAACCCCTGAAGGGGGTGTTGAGGGTCTGGATGTGCAAGTATTCCGGCTATTGCCATCACACCTAACATCCAGTCATTGCCCAATTTGGTGCCTTTCCAATATACCGTTTGACATACCAGAAATGGCAACAAACCAATATCACATGACTGTCCAGGTATCCAACAACTCAAACCCATCCAGAACATGACCAGCCCCTGGGTTTGGTCCAACTAATATCCCCGCCACAGCTAAATTTATATAAGCCTAAAGTATCATCCAATAAAAGTTACTTCTTCTCCTCCTACTTTTATATTCAAAGCTTCCCCAAAAGGCGCTCCTTATCAATAGAACGCAAGGATCTCTTTTCTGATATTGAGTTTAAGACCAACAAGACTCTTTCTGAGTTTGCTGACCAATTTTATCACAAAGCCCAAGTCCTCCTAGGAGCCGGTGCAATGGTGGAAAACAACGTCAAGTTGGCAATGAAGAACGCTGTAGACCCTTATCAGGAACTTTATTGGGCAATAAACCTCTTTTCAGGTCAAGATTTTACCATGGTGCATATGTTGGACTATCTCTGCTGTTTGAAAGCCACCCACAATGCACCCAATAAGTAAAACCCAAATATACTTGTCCTGTCAACACTAACACACCAGCAATTAGTAGTACAAAATACGCCAAACTCAAGAGAGATGAATTCCTCTCGCAGATATTACTTGCTACTGCTGTTGGAAGAAGGGGCATTATGCCACAAAATGCCCTAATGGAAAAAAGGTACATGTGGTCTACGTCTCCACCAAAAATCAGGGGAAAGACCAAGCTCAGTAGAAGAGGGATATTCTACTGAGCTTGAAATCAACATCCCTCCCAATAAGCTAGTTATGCTAGTCTCTCTTCCAGTGCTCTGCAACAATGTTGCAACCACTGCACCAATCAATCCTAGTCTGCCATGCCTTGAAAAAACCAATTTGATCACTACTGAGTTATTTGTTGAGGATGAGCTCATTGATCCCCTTCACCAAGTTGTTTCAAATGATGTTTGTGCTGTCTTAACCTGAAGTCAAAAAGCGGCCTTGGAAGAAGAAGGAGAGGCCATAGTAGCCCGACCATACGCACAGCAAATTATGGAGATGAATTCAGGTGAACTTCTTTGATCTGAAGATACCCCCCATTTGGGAAATGTCAGTATTGTGCTGCCTTTTGAAGAAATGGCAAGTCACTACCCCAGTGTTATTGATTATTTGATGCAGTTTGTTGAAGCATCAAATAATCCTTCAATTCACTTAGTAAACAAAAATTCTACCTGTTCTGATTGCACGTATTGTGACATTTTGGTCAACAAATTAAATGTCTGAGCCATAATTGACAGTGGTGTTCCAGTTAATTTAGTGTCCACCACTTTGGTTAAACAAATGAAAATAGAGCCTGATGTAGACTATTGTAAACAATATGGCAATGTGGGGCCAACACCCACTGTTTCCTAAGGAATGTACAGTGCACTGCCCTTACAATTTGGATCTCTTGCAGTCTCCTCTCCTGCAATTGTTTTTCCTCACAAAGATTTTGACATCCTCATAGGCACTTAATTCATGCAAAACTTTGGTGCCAAGATTGACTTTCAAGAAAATGTCTTGGAAATTCTAGGTCAGAATTTACCCATATTGTTGAGCAACTTGTGATATTGCTGGTATGTTCAAAGCTACAGATAGATGTTAGCCTTGCCAATGTACTCTACCTAATCCTATGCAAGAGCACTACAGACTACAATAGAATAGAACTTAGAAGATAATTACATTTATTGATACTGGAGTACAATCTAGCCAGCGGCTGAAATATATCCAGTTGTAACTATGAACTTTTTGTCCTTCTTTCAGGCGTCTGTATCAATATATACTGCAACAACCCTTGTTCTTGTCCTTTCAGACAGTTCTCAGTGGTTACCTTTGCAATAGGTCTATCTTTTCTGGCTACTCCCATCCTGATTGGCTTTCCTTGGCACATGATATGCTACTGGCCTTAGTAGGCGTCCATGGCACTTCAGCTGCAGCATACGCTCTTCTTGAGCTAGCCTACTGTCATTTATTGATTGGCTGTACCTTACACGCCTATTATTGCGCTGGGGAACTATGCCGTATTTAGTTGATGCTTAGAAATTGTCCCTGTTCAGCCCTCCTACATTGGAAGGTAGAATTCTGGTATTCCATTTGCAGGGCTTAATCAGTGATCTTTTTTCTGGTTGGCAAACCTTCTGCTTATTAATGCAAAGAGTCAAATTAGGGTTTATACACCGTATAATAGCAGACTAAATCCATTAGTGACTCAGAGGATTATCCGCTGTGTAATGCTGTTCTAAACCAATAAGGAGCCCAACTATATGCTGTGTAATACTGATCTAAACTCAATATTTCTTAGCCATTTGTATATCACTTGTTTGATATGAACATATACGTCCATCAGGCTGTGTGGGGCTGAGTTGATACAACATCTAGTAGGGTAGAATAGGTGATATACAATTGATTATTTAGTGATTACACGCTGTGTAATCAGTGATATTCACTATATTGGCTAACGTTTATACGGTGTATAATAGTTACATCAATTATAATAAAGCAAGCAATATACAGCGTATAATCACATTACATTGGGATGATCAGTGATAATACAGCGTATAATTGTTACATCTATCATAATAAACTAGCAATTACACAGTGTATAATAACTACACTTGATTAAGTGATAACCAAATGATAATACAACATATAATTGTTACATCTATTATATTAAATTAGTGATTACACGGCGTATAACTGCCATATCTATTAATATAATGATGACCAGTGATAATATGGCGTGTAACTGTTAAGATCTGCGTGTGATGATTAGCCTGATTATTTGTGGTCAATCAGTCTAATCTCACACATATACTACACACTGGATGGTATAATTCCTGAGACTAAAAGGTGCAACTACATAAATATTGCATATCAGGATGGCATCATACTAGTGCAGTTTTACCAAAGTGAAAAAAAGATTTCAATGCTGCCTACCCAGATTGAGGAGAACAAAGTAATTCCCTTGAGAGCCTACAAGACTTATGAGATAAAGCCGGGTGACCAGCATATTCTTGAGACCAAATTGACTCTTGAAATTCCTGAAGGGCTATATGGCAAGATTGAGCAGCCATACCAAAGTTCTTGTCTAGAACCATCAATATGCCCAGGAATAGTCATTCCAGGTCACAAGGAAATCCAAGTATTAGCAGCTAAGCTCACTGCCAATACAATTCATGTCAAAAAAGGACAGGTCATTGCATTTCTCCATCTTTTGCCCTCTGAGGAAATTACCAGATTCAAGAATTTTAGAAGTCTAGCTGACATGAGACTACCTGATACCAAACCGCCAGTATGCCCAGTTATTCCTTGAGAGACTCTTGTGGGATTATTTACTTCAGAACAGGACGCAGTAATGAAGCTATTTGAGAATTATGAGTCTATCTTTGCCAAGGTCAACTTTGACTTGGGCTGCTCAAGAAATGTTCATCATCACATTGATACTGGAGACACGCCGCCCATACAAATGAGACCCATAAGAAGATCCAAAGCAGCAGACAAAGTGGTTATAGACAAAGTAACAAAGCTCTTGAAAAAAGGCATGTTGGTACCCAGCTGCAGTCCTTGGTCATCATAAATTCTTATTGAAAAGAAGAAATCTGGCTCTGACCAAGTGGTCATTGACTATAGGAGATTAAACCTTATTACCAAAAAGGACTCATATCCCCTACCTTGTATTGACAATGCGTTAGACCGGCTTGGTGGTGCAAAATACTTTTCTGCAATGAATCTCATCAGCGGATACTGGCAGATTGACCTCCCTCCTGAAGACCAGGAAAAGTGCGCTATTATAACTTCACAAGGATTATATCAACCCACCAGGATTCTGCAAGGACTATGCAATGCACCAGCTACTTTTCAACAGGCAATGGATTCTATACTTAATGATCTCAAGTTATCATGTGTGTTAGTTTATCTTGATGATATTAATGTCTTCTTGAAAACATTTGGTCAACACCTTGAGCACTTGGAATCAGTATTCCAACGCCTTGCTGACGCCAATCTGAAAATCAAGCCAAGTAAATGCCAGTTCTTTAAGGAGCAGTTGGAGTATCTTGGATTTATAATAGATGCCAAAGGTCTCAGCCCGCAAAAACCCAAGGTAGATGCCATGGTGAAGATGCCTCCATCCAAAAGAATTAAATATGTGCAAGTTTTCCTTGGGATAGTTGGATACTAGTGGTGATTCATTCCAAATTTCTCTAAGATTGCCAGTCTTCTCTTTCACTTACTTTAGACTGATTCTAAGTTTGTCTGGGCAGAGGAGTGCCAGATAGCTTTCAAAGAACTTAAACAATTACTAGCAACTGCACCAGTATTGCATTATTCAGACTTTGGTAAAGAGTTTATTATCCAAACAGATGCATCCCTTGCCGCAGTAGGAGCTTTTTTCTCACAACATGATGAAAATGGTGATGATCACCTGGTGGTCTATACTAGCAGAACCATGGATATTCATGAACACAATTACACTATTAAAGAAAAGGAATGCCTTGCAGTTATTCATGAATGCAAACAATTCCATGTTTATCTCCATGGAACACATTTCAAGGTCATAACAGATTACTCCCCCTTGCAATGGTTACACAACCTCAAAGAACCCAAAGGCCGCCTTACCATATGGGCCCTGAAACTTCAAGCTTATGATTACAAGATTCATCATAGAGCCAGTGTGGCACATCAAACCGCTGATGGACTGTCACACTTACCAATGATTAATGTTGTGCTTCCAATGGCTGACCAACTGTTTGATAAGATGTGACTCAAAGATTTTAAGGAGAACCGCAGGAAGTACAAAAACATCTTGAAATTCTCAGCCAAGACTGTGTTGCAGAAGACAGTAAATTGTTCAAAATTAAGGATGGCAAAAAGCTTATCTTTCCAAAGCCCTCCAAAAAAACAGACCTTATTGTTCAAGCACATTGAGAAGTAGGCCACACTGGCCTGATGAAGACTCTGTTGCAGCTCAAGGAATTGTACTTCTGGGAGTTAATGCAGTTTGACACACACAATATCCTTGGCGCTTGCATAGAATGCCAACTCAACCAACCTCTCAACAAGAAGCCCCACTACAATTTGGTGAAGCCAAGCTTTGCTTGGCACACTGTCTCAATTGATATAGTGGGCCCTCTTCCAGCAAGCAGCCTTAATACCCGATATGTTATTGTCACAATTGGTCATCTAACCGGATGAGCGGAAACCAAAGCTCTCAGAGATCTTGGCGCCTTGTTGACTGCCAAATTCATTTTGGAGCACATTATTCACTGGCATGGCTGTCCTCAATTTATCCTAACCAATAATGGGACAAACTTCACTTCTCACATTATTCTAAGGCTTAATGAACTCATGGCAATCAGAGGAGTATTATCAATGCCCTATCATCCAGAAACTAATGGATTAGTGGAACAAGTTAATGGCACTTTGGTGCAAATAATCCAAAAGCTGGCTACCCATAAAACCTTGTAATGATCTTCTTTATTGGGGGCAGCTTCTTTTGCCTACAACATCTCAAAACACTCAAGTACAGGGCATTCTCCTTTTAGCCTTCTGTACGGCTGCCAGCCCACCTTGCCGCCCATTCTGTATTTCTTGTAGATGGTAGCAGCAAGGTGGACCCCACAATGTATATGACGCAATTAGCTGACACCTTTGTGAAGTTGCAGGCCCTGGTGTATTCTAATACTTTTGCAAAGAAAATTGTAAGCAAAGAAAGTGCAGATACTGCCAGACCAGCACCCATCAAGTATAAGGTTGGCAACATTGTAGCATACTGTGATACTCATGGGTTTGGAAGAACCCACAAGTTAACAATTTGGACTGGCCCCTTTGAGATTATTGAGAACACATCCACATAGTCTTTCACAATTAATAATATGGACACAAAGGCAATAGTCAAAAGAGTACATACTAAATACTTGAGACCACTTTGCCTGATTTAATTAAAATTCATATCTATCATATGTTTACATATTTTTAAATTCTGTTTATTGTGAATAAGCATGGAATATCAGGAATGTCATTCAACAGTTGCACTACTGATCCAACTTGTCTGAGGGACTACTTTCTGCCTCATTGCTTTTTTCACTCTTGTCAACTTCTCCATTGCTTGTCAAGTTATAATTGCTGATATCCTTAGTCACAGTTTTAGGGATACGTCTAGAAGTAACATCTACAGCAATTCTTTTGCCACAACGGGCATAATGCTGACTAGAACTGTGGGACACGCGCTTGCTTGTAGCTACAGGTTATGTCTGGTGTGGGATGTACACTTTGTCTTCTTCAACCATGTTTGCAGGAGCATCCACTAAACGCTGTTGTGAACCAATGACCAAACCAGTGTCAAGCTCCTGTCAAATTGTTGCCATTACCAGGATACAGCAAACCCATGTACGCTGCTTGTAATTATCCAAGGAGCTCCAATGCATGATGGGAAGTTCAATCTGAAAACAAGTATCCAAGAGACAACCCAATCCAGAAATAGGGGTATAGCATGCGGCCAGAATCAGGCAATCTGCCAAAAAATCTTCCATGTTGTCATAAATTGGGGGAATTCTACTTTTTCTATGAAAAGCTGACAGCAAGCCTCATCAAGACAATGATTCATGTCAGAAAGAGCAAAGCAAGGAATACTATCCTTAGGAAACATTGCATGAGCTCCCAGTAATGCCATTTGGTCAACTGCTACACCATAATCACCAAGGTGAAGATTTGAGCTCACATGGCCAAATGTCACACTAATCCAACGTTCTCAGTTATCCTGAGAACTTACCTGCAAGGTACGCTCAAAATCAGGAATTGTGAAAACTTTCACGCTCCAGCTCATGATCACTAACTTGCAGAATCAAAATGCAACAAGTTTTTCTGGGACGTCAGTCATAAAATTGGCTGAGACCATGGCAGCATCTAACTTGTTGACTGCGTAGTTGGATAGACAAGAATAGTCATAACTGTGGCAATAAGTAGAACCTTTTATTAACCAAGTTGGTACATTGCTCTCTTGATGCAATTTCAAAACTTGAAAGAACAACTCCTGCAGGATACCTGACATGTTTTGGAAAGACTGGGCCAGTTTAGCCAATTTATCAAAATTAGGCTTGTGTTGCAAATCAACACCAAAAGCTAAAACATCATAAGAGACCTCAAAGAAAGACTAACTGGAGTTCTCTGGTTTATGGATCACATTCATGTGTTCTCCTAGTTTGAGACCAAGAACCTCTAAATAAGACCAACCTGCTGTGGTGTCAATATCTATGGACTCTAACGTACCAACTGATGTGGCATCAAACATAGGGGCAACAGATAACTTAGACATGGTTTCCTCTAATTCACCAAAATATTGAGTGATTATCTTTTGATGGGTTGAAGACTTCTGTGCCAAGTATCTTCTTAGATTGACATTGTCCAAGGTCTTTATGTACTTCTTTTCAAGCGCTCTGGTATCTGAAGAGTTGCTTTCAGTATTGCTGATAACACTGCAGTTTTCTGCCATCTTCTTCTTTCTGTATTGTCAAGTCAAGTGGGGGAAATGTGAAATCCCTTGCTTGTTGACTTGATAATTCAGTCATCAAATTATTGATTGGAATTTGGAAAGATATTCAGAATAAATTGATGTTTGGCCCAAACGTTGATGCATTGGTCAAATTGGTGGCACTAAAGCTGAACTGCTCCAAGAATTAAGAATGATTCTTCCCAACCCAAAATCAATGGACCAGTCCGCCTAAATCCAATCCAAATCAAGTATCCACATTTAATCAATCCAGAGGTGCAGCGGCACCACCCCAAAATATCCAAGTGCTCCATAGGAGCTGAAAACTTGGCTGTTAATGCACTTTTAGGTGCTTATCCCAATCATCATAACCACAATAATAGTTGGTCTATGGGTTAACCCAGTTCTGCCTATATTGGCTGGGGTTGAACCCCAAAAAAACTCCTTGATATATTTTTCATGTGTTATATTATTATACTCTGCAATAGAGTAGATCCCACCCATAGGACATGAGATGGATGGACTGGTTTTCAGGAAGAAAGCCACAATAGCAGCTTGAAATTATAGCTGGCATCACGCTTGCCTTAGGACGAGGTCAGGAGCAGAAATGATGCAATAACAATAACTCCGCAATGGAGCATTGGGCAAGATGCCTTTTGGGTAACACTATTCAGTAAAGCCCCAATACCTAGGCCGGTCTGGCTCTAGGATTCTTGGGTCAACTGCCCATGAGATAACAATCCTATAAAAGGGTATTTTCTAACAGTAATAAAATATTCAACTCTTGCTCTCTTCAACTTTACTCTTTATTAAGGTTTTATCTGCGTTTAAAGATAGTAAGACTGTGTTTTGGTCTACCTAGATAAGTAAAAGGTATTTTTAAAGTTAGTTACTGTGTATTGACATCCTTAGTCCTCATACAAGGAATTGATACTCTTCTCCCTTACAGTGAACCTATCAACTCTCCTCCCCAAAGTTGAGAACTTGCATAGAATATGACAAGATCTGATAGGTCCTGAACAAATATGGAAGGGAAAAGCTCATATCCCTTCTCAATTTGGGTGCACACTTTATTGTAGGTGGCAGGCTTTGAGTGCCTGAGAGCAAAACCAAATTGTAGAGACAAACATCTGCAAGATGCATATCAGTGTGTTTGGTGGGTTAGGACCAACAGGTATGCCCTGCGGCAACAGCGCCCATGTTGACACTAAAAATGTTGACAGTGGCCATGTCAACACTTTTAATATTGACACTATAGTAAAGTGTCGACCTAGTTTTACTTAATGTCGTTTCCTGGATGTTGACACTTTTTTAATTAAAAAAACACTTTACCCTGAACATTTTAATGTAAAAAATATTTTAAAATACTTTATTATACTAAAATAAAACCAGTAAGCTCAAAAATGCAATAAAAAAATACTATAAGTAATAAGAATAAGGAGATATAAGCAACTATTTTTTAGTTTACTATGTAAATTACACTCTTTATTATAAAATTATTTTTTATTCCCATAAAAATTAAAATTCCAATGAACCAAAAATAAAGATATTTTATATATTATAATAACAACAAAATATAAGAAAATTCTAATTTTAATTTATTATACTTTATATAAGCATAACTGAAAATATCTCATACCTTAAAGATAAATTAACAAAATATAAGATATTTCTTACAAAACCACATTGAAACTGTATCTGAAACTTACCCTTTATACCTAAAAAGATTAGTACTAACCAAAAAAATCAAAAAATTAAAAGTTTAAAAGTAAAAAATATATAGGCAAAGCAAAGCAAGGTTTATTGGGCTAATTAAAGCCACCAGCAAGAGCAGTTGCAACATCTTCTGGGTACTTCTTGATCTTTGCCACCTTGTACTTCTTCTTCACTACCTTCTGCACGTCCTCTTGGTAGTCTTGCTCCTTGGACTTCCTCTTCTTGGGGGCCACCTGGTTGGCCAGGAAGCAGAACTTGGAGACAGTCCGGGCCTGCTCCTCCTGCAGCTTCTGGAAGAACTTGTTATATTTGGGGTTGGACCCAAACTTCACCTTCAGGTGCTTGTGCCAAACCTCAAGGCTAGAGGTGGTCTTCATCTCCCCCTTTATACAGGCTCCCTGGAAGTTCCAAGGGGCAGTGGCCCTGCTCTTACCTCTCTGGGCAGTCACCTTCTTGCCCACCCATTACTTTTCAAAGTACTCCAGGTAGCCTTCAAAGATGGTGGAGTTCTTTTTGATATAAGCATCCTCCTGGAGGGCCTCAAAGCCAAGCCCAGTATGCTCTGGGCGCACCAAAGCCAAGGCAGCAAACTGGGTCATGGCAAAGCGGCACTTCCCCTTACCATCATTGAGATACTTCTCAAAAAGGTCCTTCTCGCTCTTTAGATTCTTGAAAAGGGCCTGCCAAAAATGGAAGAAGCAGCCCTGGACTTCTCCATCAAAGGTGGCCTGGAAGGCTCTGAACTGAGCCTGCTCAAAGTCCATTATTATAACCTTTGGCCCAAGTGAGCACGCATGAGCTAGCTGCTCAGTGGCTAAGGTTGCCTCATCCTTCTCGGCGGAGGAGGGATTGGCCCTTGTGGTGTGGGTGGGAGGGGGGAGCTGGTTGGTGGGAAGGGGACTCAAAGCATCCTGGACAATCTTGAAAGCTCTGGCATAGACCTCCGTCTTGGCACCAGGAAGGAGAAAGAAGACAAGGGGGATGACCTGGTCATTGAACTGCCCATGCAGGACCCAAAGCTGCTTGAAGATAGGGGGGCAAGTAGCAAATGTGCTGTCGCACAGCCAGGTGGTAGCAGTGTTTAGCTGTTCCAGGTTTTGGGTTATGGTGTAGGCTACAATCCTATCTTCCACTTCCTGCCCATTGTCATGGAGCAGGAACATCTCACCATCCTCTGTCTTCTTGAGGGCATTGGTGAGGACCAGGTCCTTGATTTTGGTGGCACTCTTGGCCAGGGGGCTTGAGGCTTGACGCCTATCACTCACAAACTTGACTAACTGATTGTGGAATGGCACCCTCTTCAAGTTGGTAGGGGTCAGGTCCTTGCAAGCAAGCACGGCCAGCTGGGTGGCAGAAAGGTCTTTGGAAGTGGGCATAATCTGCACCAGATACCACTTCAGGAGGCGGGAGATGATTGTGTTGGGCATCACACAAGTGTGCTTGCCCTTGATAGTTTGGACCAGGTCCCAGCGCTCAGTGTTGAGCCGCACTAGGCAGGAGCGGTCCTCACAGATGTAATGGCAGCTCTTAAAGCCCCAGTTGGCATTGTTGCATGAGAAGATGTATCCATTGGCCACCATGGCAAGCCCACCTTTAACACTCATGATGGGGAAAAAATTGGGCAAGGAAGAGGGAACCTTGAATTTTCTGTTGACATTGCAGATGTTGTGAGCCACAAGAGGGTCCCAAGGGCCAGCAGGAGCATGGCAGAAGCCAGGAAAGTAATTGGGGCAGGGCTTTGAATCATCCCCAGATGAGCTTGAAGGGAGAGAGTTTGGCGGGGGTGGGGAAGCAGAAGGAGGCTTGTTGTGGTGCTCCTCATGTGTGGGAGACTTATCCTTGGGTGGGGACTTTTGGGCTGAGCGCTTCTTCTTGGTTGGCTCCTTGTCAGAAGCCAAGTTGTAAAAACTGTGCTCTGTAGATAGCCATCATTTTCCTCTCCCCCAGTGGAATGAGCAGGGCTCTTCTCAGGAGAGGGCTCAGGGGAGGGCTTGGAGGTGGCCTTCTTTGACAAGACAGGCTTCTTCTTGGTGGCTTTGGTGGGCTTGGAGGGACGCTTGGTACCCTTTGGCTACTTAGATGTGTTCTTGTCCTAAAATAATAAGTAAAATGGTTTAAAATAAAGCAAAGTATGTAAAAAACAAACAAAACAACTTAAAAAGCATAACATATATAAGTAAATTTTAGATGGTTTTTATTGGCATTTAAATGTTAAAAATTATTTGTATAGTTTTTATTTTATTAAAGTTATAAATAACAAGATAAAAGTTGATAGAAATATGTGAAAGTATCATATTTAGATATAGATTTTATTTTATTTTAAAAATTAAAAACTATAAAAGAACAAAGTCAAAAATACAACATATCAAAAAATGAGAAGTTTTTATTATATAAAACATAAAGTTTTATATGTGAGAAGTGAAAAGTGTTGACATTATGATTGACAATTAGTAAAAAAAGCTGAATTCTCACTGTCGATTACAAAAATTGTAGACATTATTTTTGACGACATTCTCACTGTTGACATTATTTTGAAAATTTACTATGTTTTTTCATAGTACACTTAATTAAATTTACGCAGGCTAGCAAAAAATTAACTGTTTTCTGTGTATTTTTGTTCACATATAAAAATTAAAAAAAAACATATAGAAATAAGTAAAAAAAGTATCAAGGTTCTTCATTTCTTTATTAAAAATTATATTTGGGTAGTGAGAATATGATATTTTACCATTGCGCTTAAGTAAAGTTGTTAAGAAGTTGTATTCAACTATTGAAAAAGGTAAAGTGTTGACAACGTCACTTACAACATTATTTATATGAGGTGGCATATTAATCTAGGGTTAATTGCGCCCACTAATTTGCTTAACTCCACCCTGGGGGGTGATCACAAGCAAATAAATGACATTTACAAGTGTCAACATTATTTTTAATAATAAATTATATAGTAACTTGCATAGTAAGTCACGCTTAAATTATTAGATCACTGTTAGCATCCAATCCACTTAATATATTAAAGCTGTAATAAGTGCCACATATATATTTATAACATGAACATTCCAACAATCAAATATATGCGCACTGTGTTTTTCAATATAATAATTCAATAAAAAAAACATTTTTAAATGTGCACTTATTTTTTTACTGTAAATGCTTCAGTTTTGTTATTAAAATTAAGTTTGGCTTAAAAAGTGTTGACATTGACACTTTTACGTTGTGAAATTGAATAAAAAATAAACTAATTTTTATTAGTAAACGTAAAAGAAAAATCAGGTTAAATTGAGTTTTGTATTAAGCTTAATATTAAATTGTGTTGAGATGGCCACAATTTTGTCGTGTTTTCTGGGTTTGCACCTCTGAACACTTTAAAAAAGAATTAAGCTAGCACAACTAGCAAAAAACATAGGAGATTTTGAGTTTTGAGTCAACAGTGGCCATGTCAACAAAGTGTCAACATGGGCGCTGTTGCCTGCCCTTCAGCCCTAATTTCTTTGGTTGCCCATTCCTGCTGCTCCATATCAGAACTCAGTACAACTGTATGCACAGCTTATTGGGTAGCCCACTCCTCCAGCATGTCCTTGAGCTCTGTCTTGTAAGCAGACCCATATTCAGTATTTGATATTGCCAAGTAATGATTGACTCCCAATGGGGAAACTTCCAACAAAACCCCAACAATTCAATACAAGATTGGGCCACACTTGTAAACGTCAGATTGGATACGCTTTTCTCCATAATCTTGGATGCTTGCAGATGTCAAGTATATACTTCTGGAAAGTATAGTAAACAAGATAAAGGGTGTTGCAACTGAACCAATTAAAGTTCAGTATTTGATTGGGGAAGACAACAGTCCAATAGAAAGGATAGGAATGAATAGAATAAGGTATTGTTTATTGTAGAATATTGTGACTAATATACTATATGGGGAAAGCCACAGGGCCACAGGGGATGGCATAGTGGTGTGTTCCATGTAAGGTTTGAAGCCAAGGAATAACTTGTGCAGGGATCAGCAAATCAAATTGGCAACGCTCCTAATTAGGAGAAAGTGCCCGTAGTTTGATGCTGCCACCTGAATGCTCTATGCTGTTAGATACTTCAAGGGGTGGCTCTTTGAGCGCCCCCTGTGTATTGTAAGATATGTTAGCAGTACAACACGCCATTTCAAAAACAGCACTTCAATTTACACCATCTCAAATTTAATTTTAAGTGGCATCTTTTGTGTTAGTGATTTTGAATCACAAAAAATAAAATAAACAATAAAATAGTTAAAATTTACATATACCTTTATAATGTGGCATCTAAAATTTATGCCATCTCAATTCTGTCATTTTGAGTCAGATTAATTAAAACTTATTTTGCTAACTTTATTTACATATGAAATTACTTAGTGTGGGGAGCATTCACACCATCTTGACTTTACGTCATTTTGAATTGCACTATTTATATTTAACTAAAATAAGCTTATACCCAAACTAAATCCAAGCCTGTTGTATAGTGCCAGAAGATTTTCCTATAGTATTAATCTAAGACACTTATAAAAGAACAACCTAAAAAGATGCCACTATGATAGTCCTTCTAGTGATTTATATTTCTGGGTAAAAAACCAGCTTTGTTATATGTAATTTATACCTTTATTATACATGGATACATTGATAAGAGCTTCCTTAATAAAATATTTTAATAGTGATTTTAATATGGAGGGGGGTGATTACGCCATTTTGATTTATGTCACTTTGAATCCCACCAAGTTTCATATCACCCAATTGATTTGATGCGCACAATGGATAGGGGAAATTAAGGGGAAATCACATATGACTCCAGGCTACACTATATCAATTCCCCCACTGCAATTCTTGCTTTTCACTTTTTGAAAGTATAGTTTCACATCTAAAACCACTTAAGCAAAAAATGTAAGAAATTTCCTGAAACTTTGCAAATATATATTTTTTGGCCTCCTATAAACAACTGGGTACATTTTAACCCCAGTTGTATAAGATAGTTTTTGAAATATTCAAGCTTTACTTTTTGGCCCAGTTGAGGTAGCTCCACTGGGAATTTGTTAATTTAATATAAAAAATGGTCAAAAACACTATGTTTTTTAAGCTATGGCACCTCAATTACGTCACTTCAAATACGCCATTTTGACTGAAAGTTTTTAGTCAAAACTAAAAGTTTTGCCTACTTGTGTTGCTAACAAAAAATATTTTTATAAGATAAAAGGCTTTTACATTTTGATAGTATATATTTTCAGGCTTCTCTTTACACATACATGTAAAAATATTTTACTACTTTTTTATTTAAAAAATTCTCATTTTTCTCTTTAAAAAACCCAAATTGCTAATATTTTGATACTAATTCACTTTTAGATGCCTCCCAAGTCCATCAACAAAGCTGCGTCCAAGGCCACCAAGGCCTCCAAGTCCAAAATCACTCCTCCCAAGGCCAAGAAGACCAAAACTACCCCTAAAAAGCAGCCTGCTAAGGGTAAAGCTCCCCCCAAGACAGCAACTGCCAGAATTAACTCATTCTGCAAGTTGACTTACTATATGTCAATAATCAGAATTAAAAATACTTTAATGTTGACAGTATTGAAAAGTCAGAATTAAGTTTTGACTCATGCAGACTACTAAATGTTGACACTTTTTTAATAAGCAGAAACCTGTTTCCTGAACATTTTACTTAAAAAAATAAGCTTCAAGATACTTTTTAGGGTAATGTGACAACATAGATTTTAAAAAGTCCATAAAAAATTATACATGAATATTAAAAAAATCATAAAAATACACTTTTATTTCATTTTACTATGAAATTAGCTTTCTTTACTATAATAAATTTTTCCCACTTATAAAAACAAAATAAATCTAATATACAAAAAGGTACTACATAAAAATTTCATGTATTATAGAAAAATATAGCAATCAGAAACAGTACAATAAAGTGTTTTTTATATTGAAAACTACAAAAAACATATAATTTACTAGTAAAATACCAATATAGGCCATGTAATACAGTCTAAAGCATCAAAATATTAATAAAAAACCAATAATTTTATAAAAGCACTATCATAAAATATTAATGATTTATTTAGAATAACTATTTATTTAAAAATATTATACTTAATATATAAGAACTATATAAAGAATTAGGCAATACTCAATAAATTTAATGAAAAGCTAGACTGTGATCACCTGGTTGCCATTAAGAACTTTGGCAATCTTCTTGATGTATTCCCCAATCTCTGAAAGCTTATATTTAGCCTTGACAACGTCCTTGATCTTCTCTTGATATTGTTTCTCTTTGGTGGTTCACTTCTTCTTAGATGGGCGGTTCTCAATATCTCTGATGGATGCAGCAGTCTTCCCCTGTTGGACTTTGAGATGCTCGTAGAAGGTGTTGTATCTGGGCTTGATTCCAAAGAAGTACTTGATATTCTTATGCCAGCCCTCCAAAGATGAAGTTGTTTTCATCTCATCCTTAAGAACTGCCTGATAGCAGTTCCAGTTAGCTTTGGCTCTGGGCTTGCTCCGGCGCTTAGTGACCTTACGTCCAATCCACTGTGGTTCATAATATTCAATGAAAGGGTAGAGGGCACCATCATGTTTCTTGGCATATGGATCCTGACATAAGAGCTCAAAGGCTTGTCCAGCATGCTCTGGCTTTACAAAGGCTAATGCTACAAACTGCTGAATTAAGAACTTGCACTTTCCTGATGTATCTAGACGGTGGAGCTTGCTGAGCTCAGGTAGACCCTTTAGTTGCCTGTTGACAGCCTGTCAATAATGGAAAAACACCCCTGTACCTCTCCATCAAAGGTATTTACAAAAGCGTTATACTGGGCAGTTTCATAGTCCATGATTATAGTTGAGGGGCCAAGTGCTTTATCTTGAGCTTCTTTTTCTGCAGCAAGGGTGGCTTCATCATTTTCATCATCATCTGGATTGGCTCTAGTGTTATGGCTAGGGGGACTCTTTCCATTACTGGGTAGGGCTTTGATGCCCTCCTGAAGGATTTTAAAGGCCCTTGTGTAGATCTCTTCTGTTGCCCCAGAAAGCAGAAAGTAAGCAAATGGGAGCACCCTGCCTTCAATGAGGGAATGTACAACCCATAGTTGGTAAAAAAGGCAGGGACATACTGCAAAGGTACCATCACATAACCAGGTCTCTGAATCCCTCAACTGCTCCAGGTTCTGTTGTGTAGCATAGCATATAATTCTTGCCTCTGCTGTAGGACCATAATCATGTAAAAGGAATACCTCATCACCATTGAACATCTTTAACTCCTCTGTCAAGACTAACTCTCCTTGAACCATAGCTGATTTCTTATGGGGGACTAGGTCACGGCGTTTGTCACATATGTACTTCACTAACTGGTCGCGGTCAGGGATGAGCTTCAGGTTCTCATTACTTAGGTGTGTGGTGGCCTTAACCGCCAGATCAGAAGCCTTGACATCTTTGGAGACTGGGACCATTTGGTAGAGGTACCACTTTAGAAGCTTTTCAATAAGATTGATTGCAGCATTGCATGTGTGCTCTCCTTTTTAATAGTGACTTTATCCCATCCTTCTGTATTGATCCTGGCAGCGCAGCTTCTATCTTCACATACATAATACTTGCTTCTTCCTGCTCTCTTCTGATTGTTGCAATTGAAAACATAGCCATTACAGACTAAACTTGCACCTCCTTTGACAGACATTAGAGGGGGAAACTGAGGGAACTTCTTTGGGAGCTTAAACTCTCCTTTGACGTTACATATATTGTGAACCTTTAGGAGATCCTATGGGCCAATTGGTGCTTGATGATAGTCAGACAGGTAATCATCAGGATCTTATTTATTGATACTTGATGATGAGGATGGAGGTGCAGATTTGTTGGGCGGTGGAGGGGAATTATCTGGAGTTGGATTCTTGCGCTTTCTGGACTGGGATGAGCTTGATTCCTTGGGACTTGATTCCTTTGAGCTTGATTCATCTGGGCTTGGCTGGGGTTCTGGACTCTTGGGTATCTTCTTTCTTCCTTGCTTGTTTAGTGGAACCTCATCTCCTTCTGATTGATACCAGCTTGGAGGAGAGGAGGGGGCAGGGGAGGGCTCTTTGCTTTTAGGGTCTGGGGTCTTCTCCTTTGTCTTCTGTTTTGTTGAGGGCTCTTTGGCTGGTTGTTTGTTGGGGTAGGGACTTTGGGCCTTTCCAGAGGCTTTGGGTACTTTCTTAGTTAACTTGGGGTTATTTTGTGGCTTCTTGGAAGATTTGTCCTACAATAATTAGAGTAGAGTTCATAAAGTAAGAATAAACAGTTGAAACATGAATAAAATTAAATAATAATCACTTGTTTTAAATTTTATTATTAAGTAAATAGTTTATAGAAGTATAGAAAGTAATTTTAGAGCTAGTTTATTATTAAAGAATAGAAAAAAATCCATGTTTAAATAAAAAGTCAATATTCTGGTAGTCACAGTAGTCAAAAATATTTAATTTAGTTTGTCAGCATAAAAAAACGCTTTAATTTTGACGTCAATATACTGACAGTCAGCATGTAAGTGGAAAAACACTATGTAAATCACTTATAAAGCTTGGTTAATATTTTCCAGAGTTGGTTTTTTAAGGCCAAAATTGTTTATTTTTAAATTTAAAAAATTAAAGATTTGCATATGTAACTTATGAAAACTAAATAATAGGGATTGTAGAGGGAAGTCTAAAGTACAGCCCTGGGTACTTTGGCTTGAATTACCATACCATTGTATGTGTGCTTTTTGTTAAGCGGCAGTGTTTTACTAATAAGCAAGTGAAGGTGTCAATATTCAGGCAGTCAGCGTTTTTTATAGTAACTCTCCTATTAACTTTTGCTTAGCCAAATTCCTTTGTTGTAATTTAGGCAACGTGTCAATTTGACACAAAGTCAACATTATAATTACATATATAAATTCTAGTTTTAACATATGTGTGATGGCTTAAGTGGACTTCTGGAAATAAGCTATAGTTTATCCAGTGAGTTTAAAATAACAGTAAATATCTAAATAATACAAAGAATGCTCTGAAAGTTAGCATATGTCTTTGTTCAATGCTTATCTTAATATATATTTAATAAAAACAGTATTATAAAATATAAAAAGTAGTTATTTTTAGAATATTGTGTATTTTATTAAGAAATTTATGGATTCTTATTTGGGGTCAACATCCAGATATTACTTACTGTAGTCAATCTTAATGTAAAAGTACAAAGAAACTTAAATTTTCATAGTAAATTATATTAGTTTTTTGGCTTAAAATTAAGCCTTTGTTTAAATGGTGTTGACATTATGTCTGTTCCTTTTTGATTTTGCAATTCTGACTTAATAATTCACTATGAAAAATTAGCTTAGTTTTGGAAATGCCCAATTCCGGCAGATAAATACCAAAATAATGTTGACTTACTGAATGTCAACAAATTGTCAACATTCAGTAAGTCAACTTGCGGAATGAGTTAATTCTTGCGGTTGCCCCAAAGACACCCACGCCTTCCCCTGAACCAGAGGGAAACAGTCCTACCCCTCCCCACTCTCCTTTTGTTTACTCCCCTTCAGACCCCCAAGAGAAGTTGTTCAACTTCAACTGCCACTCTGATCCCACCTCAGAGCCTGAAGAGGATGAGGAACAGAAGCCTGAACCTGAGCCTGGTGCTCCTGCAGATTAGTAAATTTAGCTCTGGTATCTATACACCGTGCATAATATCTGTAATTGAAAGGGCACTTTTGCTGTGCCTGCCACATACCCAGCCAGCTACCCCATCATGAGTAAGAAAGGGGGTGCTGGTTTTGTTTACAAGGGCTACAGCTTCAGCTGTAATGATGAAAAAAGCAATCTGCCAAAATCACTATAAATGTGATAATGTTGGGTGCTCAGCAAGGCTCACCACTTATGGGCTTACAAGATTCAAGGCCTGACTACTGGACATGACTGCACTGAGCTGTTTGATCCCTTATATCAACCAATCTGCTAGTTTCTTTGCCAGATCATACCAACCACCAAAAACCAAACCGCCAATGAGGTTGTCAATGATGCCCTCCCTAATTTAAATGATACCCAACTTGCCACTGTTGGTGGTGCCTCAAAATTACAGAGATATCACACTGATCAGAGATATACCCTGAGTACTGAAGACGTCAGTGCTTCATCAATTGAGCAATTGATCATTACAGAGGAACAAAAACTATCTTGTCATGAGGAGAAATTCCTGCTCCACAACAACAGTCAACATGCGCCTGAGCGCATCATTTGCTTTGCCACCACACAGGATCTGTGCAACCTGTTAAAATGCAAGACCTGGCTTGCAGATGGAATTTTTTTCACTTGCCCAAAGCTATTTAACCAGCTTTGGAACATCCATGGGCAGGCTGTAAATCTTGTTCTTCTCCTGGTCTTCTACTTCCTTCCCAACAAGAAGCAGGAAACTTATGTCTGTGCTCTTACAATTTTAAAGGCCAAGTTGGATGAGATCCTCCCAACTATTAAAGAGGAGCCAAAGGAAACCAGAGGGCGCAAGAAGAAGGCCCAGTCCCATGATGAAGACACCACCACCCCCAAAAAACAGCCAGAAATCCTACCATATCATGAATATCTGGTAGTGGATTTTGAACAGGCTCAAGCAAATGCCTTTATAAGAGACTTCAAGAGCTCCCCGCAGGGATGCTACTTCCACTTCTGGCAGGAACTCTGCTGCTGCCTCAAAAAGTGCTCTGATCTTCATGAGCTGGTCAACTCCAAAGGCAATAAAGAAGCCAAATACATTTTCAATTGCTTTTCTGCCCTTGCCCTTGCCCTTGTGAGAAAAGAGAAGACAAATGCCTTTTACAATACCCTCCTCTGCCATCCTTATATCCTTGCCAACCAGGCAGCATTTGCACCTTTTATTGAGTATTTTGAAACTCAATGGGTTGGTATCTTTCAGGGAGCACGCCACATTAGAAGAGGCAGTGACTCAATACAGTGAAACTGCTATAAGCAGGTAAAAGACGGCCTCATCAAGACCACCTCTTCCCTTGAAGGATGACATAGCCAGTCTGCTACAAGGGTCAGGGTTCAGAAGCACAAATTCAACAAGATAATGGTGCATTTAATACCCAGCAAGCATTCTCTGCCTGGCTCTTCAAGACTGGCATGAAGTCCAAGGGCAACCCCCCTAAGCAGACTAAGGCTGTAAAGAAATATACTGAAATCAGCAAGGTGGTCCTTGCCTACTATCCTAAGGATAGAAAGCTTGAGCATCTCAAGCTATCTCAGTTGCTCTTTCTACCAAAGTTTGAGCCCTTTTCCAATAAACACTTCCCAATTTTCTCTCTTATTATCCTTCAGTTTTGATATTTTTTGACTTTTTTAGTATTTTTACAATTCTATGCTTATTTCAAAGTATGATTTATAGTTATAATAAATAAAAATAGTTGTTTTTGGGTTATTTTAACTTTTGGGCTTTACACAACCTTGTTGCTACTCATTGCCCCCATTTTTTATTGCAGATTTGAAATCCTGAGGCTTTTTTAAGCCTAGAAATTTTTTTAAATTTTTTTGAGAAATTTATGAGCTATTTTTGGAGTAAAAAAGGCTAAAATTTTAAACCCTGTTTTTTCTTAGTTGAAATGCTGTAAATTGAAATGGTGTTTTTACTATGAATTCAAGCTAGCAAAAATTGATATAATGTATTTCAAAATAGCGTTTTTCAAGATGCTGTTTTTGAAATAGCGTGTTGTACCACGTTAGCAGGCAAGGAAATGGCTCAGTTGCAAAACCCCCTTTCCACCTGTTTGTTGTCAGACACCAGGATCAGAGGTTATGAGAGATCCATGAAGGTCTATACAAACAACTTTTGTGTGGGGATGGCGCAGCAGGGGTGCAAGCAATCATGGTGGAGTCTTCTGGTGTTTCACTGGGCATCTTCCAATTGATAGGTGTGGTTGTCATAAACTGCGGCTATCTTGAAGGGCCCCAGGTGGTTGGGCTCTAATTTGGCAGAATTGGGGTTGAGGGCATAAACAGGGTCAGCTATGGCGTATCTGGCCTCAAGGTGCTTTTTGCCTCCCCTCAATTCTCTTGTGTTCAATGTCTCATGCCTTGGCACGCCACTGGCTCAGGGAGGGGGTAGGTAACAAGGAGGTTTTCCCAGGAACTGTGGAGCATATTTTCCCTTGTTCCACCCCCATTAAATTGTCAGGTGTTCCAAAGGCTAAGGTGCTGGGACTGAACCTGGTGCCCCTATTAATCCTTGCTTGCAAGATAAGCAGTGCAGTGGACAGGTGTTCAGGCCATGCAGTGTTAGGGTACTCCTATGAGAGCTTGGCAATGAGTTGGCCAGTGAACCATTTAGACGCTCCACGCGCCCATTGGCTTGGGGATGGTAGGAGGCCAAGAATATTCTCTGGAGGGCATTTTTGGTGTAATACGCCTTCATGACATTCCCCACAAGTTTGGGCCCACCATCTGTGATTAAACGTTTGGGCTGCCCAAAGCAGGCCACAATCTCTTTACCAATAAAACAGGTGATGGTGGTGGTGGTGTGGTTAGTGGTTTCCCATGCTAATGGCTAACGGGAAAAATTTGATGGCCTTAAAAATGTACTTCTTGCCTAGTCTATTCTCAGGGTGGGATCCAACAATGTTGAGGGCCCACTGTTCAAAGGGTTCCATGGCTTTGATGGGCAGGACAGACTTGGGAGGTGCAGGTTTTGACATATTCTTCTTGCACAGCACGTAATTTTCAAGGAGATCCAAGATGTCTTGGCGCATAAATGGCCACCAGACCTTACACTTCATTATTTCAAAGAGGTTATGTCCTCTGATATGACCCAAGGTGTGGTGGTAGTGTATTATGGTATCTCCTTGCTAGGTGATGAGAATATATGGCGTCTTTTCCCCAGTCTCTGCCTGGCAACAGACATTGCCAGCATCAATGGTGAACTGACTTTTTTTCCTTTAATTTGGAGATAGTTGAGGAGTTGAGGCCTTCCTAGTGCGTTGCCTCAGGGCAGAGGTAAAGCATGGGCCAATCTGGATCCAAACCATTGTCCTCAGTGATGGACCCTACGTAGAGTTGCAAAAGAGAGTCAGCTGTGATAAGTTCCTTTCCAGGCTTGTACTCAATGTGTAGTTGGTAATGGGAAAGGTGTTTGATCCAGTCTGCTTGACGCCCTATCAAATAGGGAATGTGTATTGAAGAACTGGAGCAATTTGTGGTCTGTCAGGAAGCAGGGTGAGAAGGTGGCCTCTTCCAGGTAACAATGCATTTCTCAATGCAGTTCAAAATTGCCGCTAACTCTTTATCATATATGGGGAAGTGTTGTTCTGAGTCAGTGAGCTTCCTGGATTTGTAAGCCACGGGGAGGAAGACACCTTTGTCAGTTTCCACCCATATTGCAACCTCTATGGTCCTTTCAGAGGAATCAGTCTCAAGTTTGTACTGGCAATTTGATTTGGGAATTGCATTACAGGTTCAGTTGTGGTCTCTGCTTTAACGTCTCAAAGGCTTGGTCTCTGGCAGGAGTCCATTGGAAGCAATGTTTAGTGTTTAAGAGTTTGTTGAGAGGTGCAATTAATTCTCCACAGTTGTGGATGAACTTCTTTACATAGTTAATCATGCCTAAGAAGATGAGCACCTGAACCACATCAGTGGGGGGTGGCATTCTTGTGATTGCCTTGATTTTGGCAGGGTTGGGCCTTATTCCCTGGGCAGAGATGGTGTGCCCAAGGAATAGGAGCTCTGACCTGAGGAATTTGCATTTGGAAGACTTGGCCTTCAGCTGGTTTACACAAAGGGTGTCAAAGACAGCACAGAGGTGTTGAAGATATGTGGTTTGATCTTGACTGAAGACAATAATGTTGTCAAGGTAAACAACAACACACTTCCCAATCAGATCCTTAAATGCTTTGTTCATCAATATGGCTAAAGTGGAGGGAGCATTGGTCATTCCAAAGTTCATGACACAATACTCAAACAACTCATAGAATGTGAGGAAGGCATTTTTGCCTCATCTCCTGGTGCAATGAGGACCTGGTTGTACCCCACAGTGAGATCAATCTTACTGAAGACCTTTGCACTTGTGAGTGTATCAAACAAGTTGTCAATATATGATAAGGGGTATTTTTTTGACTGTCACCTTGTTTAGAGCGCAGTAGTTGATCACCAAGTGCAGAGAGCCAATTTTCTTGGCTGCAAGGAAAACTGCAGCCCCATAGGGTGATAAGGAGGGTCAGATGAAGCTCTTGTTGAATGCATCCATAAGGTGTTGACAGAGAGTTTTGTCTTCCTTGGGTGTCAGACAATAAAGTGGGTGTGCCTTGGGCAGTGACCCTTGTAGCTGTACAGAATGTTGTATTTCTTGATGAGGAGGCAGTTCATCCAATGTTTTACTGAAGACGTCCTTGTACTCATTGTTGCAACCAAGTTTCTAGACTCTCCTACTAATGTATCTTACAATACACAGGGGGCGCTCAATGAGTTGCCCCTTGACGTATCTAACAACATGAACTAATCTGATGGCAATATCAAACTACAGGCACTTCATCCTAATTAGGAGCACTACCAATTTGACTTGCTGATCCCCGCACAAGTTATTCCTCAGCTTCAAACCTTACATGGAACTTCCCACCATGTCACCCCCTATGGCCTTGTGGCTTTCCCCATATGGTATATTAATCACAGTATTCCACAATAAAGGATACCTTATTCTTATTATTCTGTCCTTTCTATTGGACTGTTGTCTTCCCCAATTCCAAATACTGAATCCTCATTGGCTCAGTTGCAACAGTGGGAGATGCAGTAGGTTGACAACCTAACTAAAACAAAATTCCCCCAAGAAAAGATGGAGTACAGGCTGTATGGCTACTCCCCAACAAGAGACCTTCCTGCTAATCCCCAAGGGGGACATCCCCAACAGGTACGTCATCTATCAAGACCAGCTAGTTCTACCAGCGTGTACAATTGTCTCTGCCTCAAGCAGCGGGACACCAGCGTCACCCTGTCCCAATCAGACCTGTCCCAGTGCATGCTCAAACTTCAGCTAGAATCCTTTGCTGGTGGCTTTGAGGGGGCCAACATTGTTAGTTGGCTCCAATCTACTGAAACATGCATCTGCATCTTTCAGGTCCATGAGCCCATGTGGGTTGCCACTGCGTCTGGTTGCTTCATGGGGCCCGCCGCTGTGTGGTTCACCAACTGGGCCAGTCAAGAACTTGATGTTACCTGGGCGTCATTCCGAGACGCTGCCAAGTCCTGCTACAGAAAAACCTTCTCTCCCATTGTTGTGGGAGCTCCTCTTCTAGCCATCAAACAGACTGTGTCCGTCCCTGAGTACCTTGCTGCCTGGCAACAAGCTCTTGTGCCGCCCCTGAAGCTTTAAATAACAGAAATGCAATGCTACTCACTCTCATTGTCAATGGGTTATAACCCCATATCTGCAAGTGGGTCCCCGTAGGCTTCTGCACCTCCATTGATGACTGCTATAAGGCCATTGTGGAGGCTAACAACCAGGCCTCAATGGGCTTCTGCTGTACCAGTGATGCTCCATCCCAACCACATATCATACCTGGAAATGGCCACAATCAAGTAGGCTGCTGCCAGCCCCGTCAGCAGGATAATGGAACTAAACGCCCCTGCAAGGGGGAGCTTCAGCTAGCGTAGATCAAGGATCAGGGAAAAGCCTGGGGGTTGTAGCAACAAGAGGCCTTGCAACTCCACCTGACCCATCCTCTCAAGCCCTGCTTGCAAAAAAACCCCTGCAGCTACAAAATTCACAAAGTCAAAACCCTGGATGTCTTTCAAGTCCACAGTGACAACCCCATATTGCAAGCAAGTCACTCCTCAAATAAAGTAACACGCTTGTCTTATCCCTTCTGTTTCCGTGGGAACACCCACAAATTACTGGTAGATACCAGGGCCAACCACACTATGGTGGACCAGGCATTTGCCGACTCTCAACAATTGGACCAAGTGCCCAGCAGGTTCAAAGCAGTACAAGTAGCTGACTCCCGCAGAGTTGCAATCACCCAAGAGATAGTACCCTTCTGTGAGAATGGGGAACATCCAGGTTAAGCTCTCTGGGCCAATCATGGCAGGGCTTAGCCACAACGTAATTGCTAGCCTCAACTGGCTTTGGCACAATTGTCCCTACATCAATTGGGATACATCTGTTATCATCCTCAATAGAAATGGGGTGGGCTTTCATATCTATCCTGTCAAAATGAGCAAGCTATTGCATGATACTGTGTTCTTCAGAATCACAGAGACAGGTACATACAACTTCAAGGGGGTGAAACAGGACTTTTCTCAATGCTCAGTCAAAGTTATCCATGCTGAACCACCTGTGAGCTCTCCCTTGACCACTGTATGCTCATCAGCGCTTGCCACCCTCCTGGAGGAGTATAAGGACGTGTTCAGTGAAACACTCAAACAACTACCTACTCCCTGGGAGATCCAGCACGCTGTACAACTTCAAGGATCATTACCTAAAGCACACCCATTATACCGTCTTACACCAAAAGAAGATGAGACCCTCCACCAGCACCTTGTGGACGCGCTTGATAAGGGCTTCATTTGCCCCTCGCTCTCTCCATACGGGGCGGCTGTCTTCTTTGTAGCTAAGAAAGACGGGTCACTTTGCCTGGTCACAGACTACCACACCCTAAACAAGGTGACGGTTAAGAATAAGTACCCCCTGCCGCTGATTGACAACCTGTTTGATACACTTGCAGGCGCCAAGGCCTTTAGCAAGATTGATCTCACTGTGGGGTAAAATCAGGTCTGCATTGCATCAGGAGATGAGGCAAAACTGTCTTCTGCACACGCTAAAAGTTTTTTGAGTGTCAGGTCATGAACTTTGGGATGACCAACACACCTTCCATCTTTGCTATGTTGATGAAAAAAGCATTTGAGAAACTGATTGGGAAATGTGTGGTTGTGTACCTTGACAACATTATTGTCTTCAGCCATGATCAAACCACGCAAATCTAACACCTCCATGCTGTCTTTGACACCCTTTAGAAAAACTAGCTAAAAGCTAAAGCCTCCAAATATGAGTTCCTCAAGTTGGAGCTGTTATTTCTTGGGCACACCATCTCTGCCCAAGGAATAAAGCCTGACCCTGCCAAAATCAAGTGTCGTAAATCGCGCTATTAATGCTATTTCAATTTGCCCTTTGAATATTGATAGTTGCAAAGATTTGACTGGTTTTGCCTTCGAGTTTGGAAATTCCTTGCCTTCTGCAAATGGGTCTGGTTCAATATCCACCCATTCTGGATTATTGTACCTGTCTGTGGTTGATCCTGGTATGACCTCATCCCAGCATGACCCCCTCAGCCACTCTGTCTTCCTATTGAGTGATCACCGCCTCTTGTCAACTATTTAAAGTAGAATCATTACTCCTAATAAAGACAAGTTTATCCACATTTGTGTTGGCTTTTATAATCTTCAAACTTTTCCTGTTCTTTCTGCTAAAAGGACTTTTACATCTTGTTTTCCAGGAAATTAAGGTATGTGCCCTTAATTTTGCCCTGAAGGCTAACCCAAGGCTAGCTTCAAACCTCAAATCTTTTGTAATAAAGATTTCCTGCTGTGTCCTCCAGGATGTTGTCCCCTGGAGCCAAACACAACAAAATGGTGCTCACTACAGGGACTGCAAGCCCCTTGGTTACCCTGTTCCCACGTGCATTCTCTGATCCTTCTCCCTTTGTTTCTGAAGTACCCAATCAACCTAAAGTCTCTAGTCCCCCTCTAGAATAAGACATCACTGATGCCCCCTCAAATCTTATGGTATTGGTTCTGTCTCCTGGGCCCAGTGGGCCCCCTTTTTGCTTTCTCTCTCAACTATGAGCAAGCCTGTGCTGCCGCCCGCTCCCTTCTTCATTCTGGCACAGTAGCCATACACTCTACCCCTGGCCTCCGTCCCAGGTACGCCTCTAAAGACCTGTACTCCTTCCTTTTGAACTTTGGTCTCCCCCTGCGTTGATGGAATCCATGGATACTATTAGCATGTTGGTTAACCAGTTTGTCCAACCTGTCCTAGTCCACCACCAACTTGCCTTGGGATCCCAAAATCAACTGCTAGATGCAGTAGCCTCTGCTTTCTCATATATCCACACTCAAAATATGGCCTACCAAGAATGGTCACATAGTCTCTTTGCTTGTATTTCTGACAACCAGCGCAACTTGTTGGCGTCACAGAAGTATATAACCACCTCCCTGAATTCCCTTTGTTTCTCGCTCCCTGGATACATAAAGAATCAATTATGCAAATTGGATGAACATCAGGCAGCCTGAGTGTGAGCAAATTGAGGCTTTTTGCTTAACCATTGGCAGGATTTTGAGACTCTTGTTAGTGAACTCAATCAATTCAGGGAGCATGTCAACTTGCAACTCAAATTGATAGGAGCTCATGTTGATACTTGGGGCTGTCACCTGCAGCATCAATATGGTCTGGATAAGGCTGCACTAGGCAACACCCTATACCAGGTGCAAACTTATGTGGACAACTGGGTGGCCTCTATTGAGGTAACTCCTCCCGCTCCTCCTGTTGGGACCCCTTCTGATTTTGAAACCAAAGTATGGGAGGCCATTGCCAAGCTCAAGGCTACCACTAGACGCCAAGCTTCTGTGCAGCCTCCCTCTCCAGTTAAACCTATGTCTGACCCTTGTATTGCCTCCCTCACTGATCAGGTGGCTACCCTATGAGGTGAAATTAAGTACTTAAGACAGTGCCTCTCTAATTCTGAAGGCTTGTCATCTGAATCTGAAGATGAAGAAGAAGGTGAAGTTGTTAATAATCCCGCTCATGACAATCATGGTTGTTGCCCCGGCTTAGAAGGTCGACCCCGGGTCTACTGTGCGCGTGCTCTAGATCAACTTGCCGAAGTAACAAATGATGTAGCTGATAGGCAAGACGCATTAGAAAGAGAGGTCCAAAACCTCTCCTGCTTGACAGAGACTCTAAATGGACAAGTTGCCCCATTGGTCACTCAGGCCACCTCCCTGGCTACTCATGTCAATGGGATTGCTGGCACCTTGGCAGTACAACAAATCAAGATTGATGAATTTGGGACTGCTGCCACAACTGCCCGAGACATTAGTGGGCAGAATAGCTCTATCTTGGACAATTTAGAGGAAAGCCTTTGACTTCTCTGGGCTAGACAACCTACTGCTAAATCTGAATTTATGGGCAGCCCTCACATTAACATCCTCAACCCTGGTGAAAACAGCCAGTCCTTGTTCTTGTCCATTGACCCAAATTATAAGCCAACCTTCAAGCAGATATTTGATCCCAAGACCTCTACCATTGCTGCTTTTCTGACCATTTACAAAACTACAATGCATAGGTTACTGACAAACTCAAGAAGGAACACATCCTTACCTGCCTCCATCCCACTTTCCAGGAAGTTGTGGTCCCTGAGCTCCCTTCTATTGTCACCTGGGAGGATATGAAGCGCCTCCTTATTAAAGAGTTTGGAGGAGACCTCAGTTTAGAAGTCAAGAAAGAAGGATTTATGCATATTGCTTTCAAACCCAAGGAGACCCTGGCTGAGTTTGCAGATTGTTTTTAAATTGAAGGCTAACAGTTAATTACTAGTCAACAGTTAACTCCCCGGGAAGCCTATACGGCTTGTTCAAACGCTTTGAAGGTGAACCAGCTTCTATGTCTACACTTTAAGGCACACAAGGCTTCACTCACTTCCATGAAGAGTATTAAGACGCTCTTACAAGACATGCATTTGACCCATGGAGGTACAGTGGTGCGTGAGAACAAGGCCAATAATGCTGGGACCACCTCTCAGCGCCGCACATTATGCCTCTGGGTATTAGTGGACAGGCTAAGAGACAGGGCTGTCATAACTGTGGCCATATTAGACACCACTTCTGCACTTGCACTAATCCTCGAGTGGAAGGTTGCAATCCCAAGGAACAGGTGGTAAAAGAGAGGTCAGCTTAGAAACAGAGATGCTCTATGCTGACCAATCTCCCCCGTCTCCCCGTGATCCTCCGTCTGATAAGAAGCTCCCTCTTCCTCTGGACCAACTATCCTTCATCTGTTTCACAACCTCTCCAGTGATTCAGAGCCTGACAACTCTGATAGTGAAGACTCTTATAGTTATGGCTACTCTGTCCTGGCTGTTCCAGAAACTATCCCTGTACCCTACAAGCTTTGCTCTGGGAAGACTACCACCACTTCCTGGGTACCTCCCAGTGAAGCTAAGTCCATGGTGGCTTGCCCTTACCTAGCTCAAACTCATTGACCTCCCGTCTTGGTTGACTCCTCTGAGGAAGCAGCCAAGTTAGCCAAAGCTCTTTTCCACAACGTAACTTTATCTCTTCCACTACAGACTGTGTATAAGGAAATCCCTGCGTTATGGTGTATGCTGGCCAAATGGGAAAAGGAGCTAGAGGCTGCGCAAGATGTGTTGGCAGTCTTGCCTCCCTTTGGGAAAGATACAACCTGTATGGAGGTATCAATCCAAAAGGTTAAGATCAAGGCCATCTTGGACACAGGTTCCCCTGTCAATGTGGTATCTTCCAAGCTAATGATGAAACTTAAGTTGGCCCCTGAACTCAACTACACGCAGTTGTATGGCACAGCTGGCATGGCCCAAACTTGAGCCATTGGTGCCTACTCTGCTCTACCCATGAGGTTTGGGAAACTCCTTATTGCTTCCCCTGCTGTGGTCCTAGAGAACAAAAGCAATGACCTCTTGGTTGGCACTCAGTTCCTCTGAGAATATAACGGAATTGTAAACTTACAAGATGGATACCTTTTGCTCTTGGGATATGAAGTTCCTTTGATTTTTGAGGAACCTCTGCGCCTTCCAGGCAAACGTCTTAAAACTTGTGTGCTTGAGTACCCTACGGGTATCTTCTCCCTCAAGTATAGGACTCACTCCTCCAACATGTGTACCCCTCCTCCTTCCTGCCCTGCAGAAGAGGGGGTATCTCTGCTAGCGCCAGTGGCTATCACCATCCTCCCAGGATCTCAAGTGGTGATTGACTCCCAGATTTCCTATGAGCTGCCTGAAAATTCCTTCTTGGA
This sequence comes from Entomophthora muscae, assembly GCA_014839935.2. NCBI lineage: Eukaryota > Fungi > Entomophthoromycota > Entomophthoromycetes > Entomophthorales > Entomophthoraceae > Entomophthora > Entomophthora muscae. The sequence goes on along the minus strand of QTSX02002340.1, from coordinate 101,091 downwards.
GCTTTACTCACCTGAATCCTTAAGTTGTACCAAGCCTTGCCTATGTCCGGGGATTTTGGACCAAACTCACAAAGAGCCTGTACAATTACTGCTTGCTAATCTGACGGCCCTGCCTATGCAAGTAACCAGAGGCCAGGTTGTGGGACATGGTCGTGTACTTGGAGAAGAACAAGTATCCTCCCTCTACCCCTTTGGAACTTTCAGTGATTTCAACCTACCTGAAGATAATCTGCAAGTTCTCTCCTTGTTCACTGCTGCTGATTTCCCCCAATTGTCTCATGTTCAACAAAAAGACGTGTTGGACCTACTCAATCAGTTCAGTGACATCTTTGCCTCTGGACCTATGGACTATGGCCTAGCTAAAGGAGTCATACATCAGATTGATACTGGGGATGCACCCCCTTTTTGTGCCAAATCATACTGCTGTAGTAGGGTAGAGGATGCTCAGGTGTCTAAAGAGCTCAAACAACTACTAGACGCTGGGCTACTGGCTCCTTCCCAAAGTTATTGGGCTTCTCTGTTACTGATCCTCAAGAAAAAGGATGGGGACATTGCATTGTAATGGATTATTGCTGCCTGAACTCTCTCACTAAGAAAGATTTGTACCCCTTGCCCAGAATAGACAATGCTCTCAGACAGCTGGGTGGTTCCAAGTTTTTCTCTGCCATGGATCTAGCTTTGGGGTACTGGCAGGTTGACTTATCACCTGAAGATTGAGAAAAGGCTGGCTCATCACATCAGAGGGCCTCTTTGAACCCACTTGTATGCCCCAGGGATTATGCAATGCCCCTGCCACATTTCAGCAAGCTATGGACTCCATCTTACAAGACCTAAAACTCTCTTGTGTCCTTGTGTATCTTGATGATATCACTGTATTCAGTGCTACCTTTACTGACCACTTGGAGCATCTCAAGGCTGTCTTTGTCAAGATCTGTGAAGCTGGCCTGAAATTCAAACCCTTCAAATGTTCCTTCTTTAAGGAACGTCTTGAGTTTCTAGGACATGAAGTCACTCAGACTGGAATCTGCCCCATGAATAAAAAGGTGGAATCCATTGACAAGATGCTACCTCCCACAAATCTTTGAGAGGTACAAGTATTTCTTGGTATGATGGGCTACTACTGACAATTAATCCCTGGCTTTGCTGAACTGAGTGAACCCCTTGTCCAGTTGCTTTGCAATGTCCCCTTTGAATGGACTGACAGCCAACAACAAGCATTCAAAGCATTGAAGACCAAGCTCAAAGAGGCTCCTATCTTAGTCTATCCTGATCATGATAAAGAGTTCATCTTGTATACTGATGCTAGTGAATTAGCTGTGGGTGCCATCCTTGCCCAACTTGACAATAAAGGCATAGATTGACCTGTAGCCTACTCATCAAGGGTCCTTAATAATCACAAAAAGAACTACAGTGTCACCAAGAAGGAATGTTTGGCAGTGCTGCATGCAGTAAAGCAGTTTTGGCATTACATCTATGGAACCCATTTTACGGTAGTCACCAATCACTCCTCCCTCAAGTGGTTACAACAGCTAAAAGAACCTGAAGGTTGGCTAGCATGTTGGGCTCTACGTCTGCAAGGGTATGATTTCACTGTGGTACACCGTCCTGGAGCCCAACATCAGAATGCTGATGGCCTGTCAAGGATGCCAATCCTGGCTATCCAACCCACTGATGCTGATTGACTATATGAGCTAATAGGGTATCCTGACTCTTAGACCACTGAACCCAAAGATATCCTCCTAGCTCTACAGACCCTATCCAAGGACACCATAATTTGTGATAGACAACTCTTCAAGAAGGTTAACAATGCCTACCTACCTTACGTTTGCCCTAGTATGAGGATAGCCATCATCCTCCAAGCTCACATTGATACTGGCCATGGAGGTATAGCCAAGTCTCATGACTGGTTGTGCAAAAACTTCTACTGGGAAAACATGCAACTCTTGATCCCTGATGTCCTTGCCTCCTGCCATTCTTGTCAACTCCAACGTCCTTGTCCTTCCCAACACCAGTTCTGACTCATCCCTCCAAAGCATGCCTTCCATAAAGTGAGTATTGATGCTGTTGGGCCCTTCCCCTGTTCTAGGTTGGGATGTTGGTTTATTTTGGTTGCTATAGATCACTTTAGCAAATGGGTTGAAGCCAGAGCAACAAAAGATATAACGTCTAGGACCATGGCTACTTTCTTGCTGCAAGACATCTTCTATTGACATGGCTGCCCTCAAGTCCTGCTCTCAGACAATGACACCAATTTTAATTCTTGCCTCATCACCTCTATTGTTGAAGCTATGGGGACTCATCAGTCATTCTCTGCGCCATATAACCCCTCCACCAATGGAACTGTCAAACGTGCCAACTCCACCCTAGTATCCATCATGAGAAAACTCACACTCTCTGACGCTGCCAATTGGGACATGTTCCTCCCTGCCGCCCTCTTTGCCTACCGCCTTAGTAGACACTGGGTGACTGGTCAATTCCCTTTGCCATGCTTTATGGATGTGAGGCCACTACCCCCTCAATCTTGGGACCTCCTCTGATTGAGTATTATGCATCTGCAAATCCTGAGACCCACGTGAAAGACCTAACCAACTGTATCATTGACATCCAGGCAACCGCCTACTCCACTGCTTATAAGGTTAAGGCTTTGGAGCTCTCCCTTTCCAATGCTTCTAGAGCCCCCCTCCCCAAATACCAAGTAGGCAATCTAGTTCTCTACTACCAGAATTGTACAGGTGGTAGAGCCCACAAGCTGGATTCCCTCTGGATTGGGCCCTGTGGGGTTAACTTCAAGAAGGGCTTTGAGTACACTGTGAAGCTACTATTGTCTGGCCGTCCCTTTGCTTGCTTCCACTCCAAATTTCTTTGCAAGTATCAACTCCCTCTGCCCAATCTTGAGGGGGGAGGTGTTGTAAATTGTGCTATTAATGCTATTTTGATTTTCCCTTCAAATATTGATAGTTGCAAAGATTTGACTGGTTTTGCCTTTGAGTTTGGAAATTCCTTGCCTTCTGCAAATGGGTCTGGTTCAATATCCACTCATTCTGGATTATTGTACCTGTCTGTGGTTGATCCTGGTATGACCTCATCCCAGTTTGACCCCCTCAGCCACTCTGTCTTCCTATTGAGTGATCACTGCCTCTTGTCAACTATTTAAAGTAGAATCATTACTCCTAATAAAGACAAGTTTATCCACATTTGTGTTGGCTTTTATAATCTTCAAGCTTTTCCTGTCCTTTCTGCCAAAAGGACTTTTACATCTTGTTTTCCAGGAAATTAAGGTATGTGCCCTTAATTTTGCCCTGAAGGCTAACCCAAGGCTAGCTTCAAACCTCAAATCTTTTGTAATAAAGATTTCCCGCTGTGTCCTCCAGGATTTTGTCCCCTGGAGCCAAACACAACATCAAGGCAATCACCAGCATGCCGCCCCACACTGATGTGGGCCAGGTGTGGATATTCCTAGACATGGTTGCCTACATGCACAAGTTCATTCCCAATTGTGGGAAACTAATTGCACCTCTTACTGAGCTCCTCAATACCAAACAGTGCTTTCACTGAACTCCTGTCAGAGATCAAGACTTTTAGATGTTGAAGCAAAGACTCACAAAAACACCAGTACTACAGTTCCCCAATAAAAACCAACAGTACAAACTTGAGACTGATGCCTCTGACAGGGCCATAGGGGGAGTGCTAAAGGTAGAAACTGATAATGGCATCTTCCTCCCCGTGACATATGAGTCCAGGAAACTTACAGACTCAGAACAACGCTACCCCATCCATGATAAAGAACTGGCAGCCATTGTACACTGCGTTGAAAAGTGGTGCTGCTACCTGGAAGGAGCTACCTTCCCACCCCGCGTTCTGACGGACCACAAGTCACTTCAGTACTTCAACACACAGTCCCACTTGACACGTTGCCAAGCAGGATGGGTTGAGCGTCTATCCCCTTACCAGTTGCACATTGAGTACAAGCCTGGAAAGGAACTTGTCACACTGACGCTCTTTTGCAACTCTATGTAGTGTCCATCACTGGGGAAAATGGTTTGGATCCATATTGGCCCATGCTCTACCTCTGCCCTGAGGCAACGCGCTAGGAAGGCCTTAACTTGGTCACCATCTCCAAATTGAAGAACAACAAAATTCAGTTCACCACTGATGCTGATAACGTCTGCTGTCGGGCAGAGACAGGTGAAAAGATGCCTTACATTCCCACCACACAACAAGGGGACACAATATTGCACTACCACTAAACCTGGGTCACATCAGAGGGTGTAACCTCTTTAAGATCATAAAACGGAAGGTTTGGTGGCCACACATGCGTCAAGACATCTTGGACCTCCTCAAAATGTGTGTATTGTGCAAAAAGAACACGTCCAAACCTACACCCCCCAAGTCTGTCCTGCCCATCAAGGCCATGGAACCCTTCAAGAAGTGGGCCCTTGACATTGTGGGGCCACTCCTCAAAGACAGACTAGGAAAGAAGTACATTATCACTGCCATCAACTACTTCACTTGTTGGCCAGTGGCCTGGGCAACAACCAACCACACTGCCACCACCATTACCCGCTTTATTGGCAAGGAAATTTTGTCCTGCTTTGGGCAACCCAAACGTCTCATCACAGATGGCAGCCCCAAACTTGTTGGGCATGTCATGAAGGCATACTGCGCCAAAAACGCGCTCCAGTGTATATTTACAACTCCCTATCATCCTCAAGCCAATGGATGTGTGGAACAATTAAATGGCTCCTTGGTTCAATTGATTGCCAAGCTCTTACAAGAGCACCCTAACACTGCATGGACTGAACACCTGCCCATCTCTCTATTTATCCTGCAAGCAAGAATCAACAGGGGCACAGGGTTCATCCCCAGCACCCTGGCCTTTGGGACACCTGACAGTCTGACAGGGGTTGAACAGGGAAAGCTGCAGTCCAAGGTTCCCAACAAGCCTCCCTAGTAACAACTCCATCCCTAGATCAATGGTGTGCCAAATCCCGGGAAATTAAACACAAGCGGATTGCAGGAGGGAAGAAGCACCTCAAAGCTAGATACGCCGTAGGTGACCCCATCTACACCCTCAATCCCAATTCTGCCAAGTTGGAACCCAACCACCTAGGGCCCTTCAAGATAGCTGCAGTCTATGACAATCACACTTATCAGCTTGAAGATGCCTAAGGAAACACCAAGAAGCTTCACCATAATTGCTTGCGCCCCTGCCGCGCCATCCCCACACAAAATCTGTTCATGTGGACCTTCCCAGACCTTCCGCAGACTCTGGTCTTGGTGTCTGGCGACAAGCAGGGGGCAAGGGGGTGTTGCAACCAAGTTTCTAGACTTGCCTGCTAATGTATCTTACAATACACAGGGGACGCTTGATGAGTTGCCCCTTGACGTATCTAACAACATGAACTAATCTGATGGCAATATCAAACTACAGGCACTTCATCCTAAATAGGAGTGCTGTCAATTCAACCTGCTGATTCCTGCACAATTTATTCCTCAGTTCCAAACCTTACATGGAGCATGACACTATGCCACCCCCTATGGCCTTGTGGCTTTCCTCATATAGTATATTAACAACAGTATTCTACAATAAATGATACCTTATTATTATTATTCTGTCATTTCTATTGGACTGTTGTCTTCCCCAATTCCAAATACTGAATCCTCATTGGTTCAGTTGCAACATCATCATGGAGTGCTGCAAGTGCTGACAGGGGAGGAGTGGTCAGGGGGGACCCGCAAGTGATTTGGTGCAGATAACTTTGACTGAACATTGATTAAAGTCCAGTTTCACCCCCTTGAAGTTGTATATACCTGTCTCTGTGATTCTGAAGAACACAGTATCATGCAATAGCTTGCTCATTTTAATAGGGTAAATCTGGAAACCCATCCCATTCCTGTTAAGGGTGATGAAAGAAGTATCCCAGTTAATATAGGGGCAATTGTGCTGCAGCCAGTCAAGGCCAGCAATGACATTGTGGCTTAGCCCTGCTATAATTGGTCCAGAGAGCTTGACCTGTATGTTCCCCATTTTCACTGAGAAGGGTACTGTCTCATGGGTAATTGCCACTTTGCAGGTGTCAGCTACTCAATCTGCCTTGAATCATCTAGGCACTCTGTCCAGCTGCTGGGAATCTGCAAATCCTGGTCAACCATAGTGTGATTGGTCCCAGTGTCTACCAAAAGTTTGTGGGTGTTCCCACAGAAACAGAAGGGATAGGCCAAGTGGATTACTTTATTTGAAGAATGGCTTGCTTGGAGAACAGGGTAATCACTGTGGACCTGGAAGACGTCAAGAGTTTCAACATCAAGCACATTGTAATTGCAGGGGTTCTTTGCAAGGAAGAATTGAGAGCAAGGGCCAAGTGGGGTTGTAGAACCTCCTGTATCTACAACCCCCAGGCTTTTCCTGGGTCCTCAATTTGCACTAATTAGAGTTCCCCCTCACAAGGACACTTAACCCCATTCTCTTGTTGGCAGGGCTGGCAGCGGCTCACCTGATTGTGAGCACTGCCAGGTACAGGGCAAGACTGGGGTGATGTGTCATTGGATCTGAAAAGGCCCATGGAAGCCTGATTATTGGCCTCTATAATGGCCTTCTAACAGACCTCAATAAGGGTACAGCACCCCATAGGAACTCACTTGCATATATGGGGTTTAAGCCTATTGACTATTAGAGTAAGGAGCATGGCATTCCTGTCAGTGACAGCTTCTGAGGCAGTGGCAAGGGCTTGTTGCCAGGCCGCAAGGTATTCAGTAATGGACCCAGTCTGCTTAATGGCTAGGAAGGGAGTTCTCACCACAATAGGTAAAAAGGTTTCACTGTAGCAGGACTTTGTGGCATCCCTGAACAACGCCCAAGTAATATCTATTTCCTGGCTGGCCCAATTGGTGAACCAAACTGCAGCAGGGCCTGTAAGGCAACCTGGAGCAATGGCAACTCATATGGGCTCAGGCACCTGACAGATACAAATGTGGGTCTTGGTGGAGTGGATCCAACTGACAATGTCAGCTCCTTTGACACCACCCGTAAAGGACTCAAGTTGTAGATTCAGCATGTGTTGATACAGGTCCAATTGGGGCAGGATGACACTTGAATTGTGCTGCCCTAGGCGGAGTCAATTATACACACTTGTAAGCACCAGCTGATCTTGGTAGATAACATGCCTCTCAGGAATGTCTCCCTTGGGGATTGGAAGGGGAAAAAATTGATGAGGAGTAGCCATAAAGCCTGTACTCTGTCCTTTCTTGAGGGAGTTTTTTAGGTAGGTTGTGAACCCACCGCTGCTACCACTGTTGCAACTGAACCAACTAGAGTTCAGTATTTGATTGAGGAAGACAAAATTCAAATAGAGATGATAGGAATGAATAGAATAAGGAATTGTTTATTGTAGAATATTGTGACTAATATACTATATGGGGGAAACCACAGGGCCACAGGGGGTGGCATAGTGGTGTGTTCCATGTAAGGTTTGAAGCTAATGAATAACTTGTGCAGGGATCAGCAGGTTGGATTGTCAATGCTCCTAATTAGGATAAAGTTCCTGTAGTTTGATATTGCCACCTGAATGCTCCATGCTGTTAGATACGTCAAGGGGTGGCTCTTTGAGCGCCCCCTGTGTATTGTAAGATATATTAGAAGGTAATGAGAAAGGCACAGTTGCAACAAACTCTTATTAGCTAGTCTATCATCCCCAAGCTACTAGTTGCAACTCCCAGATTTGGATTCCAGACCCAAATAAGGTTTTGGAATGAGGTAATATCCTAGGCTACTAATTTCCCCTCTTCAGCCAGGATATCCCTTGACTTAGTTGAGACCAACTAAGTTGACATCCATTGGGTGGGGTTCCATCTTGTGCTTGGTCTAATACACAGGGCTCACAGACATTCTTCTGTCCTGTTTCTTGGTGAAACAGGATGTTGTAATATTCTGTCTTATTTTTATCTGGCAAAAATGTGTCTGCTTTTGGAATCCTGTATGTTTAGCACTTAATTATAGAAGCTTCAGGATTTATTAATGACCTGTGATATGGAATGTCTCAGGTATCTTCCAGATTGCAAACTATAATAGTCTTGATATATATTTGCCATATTCCGGAATAGATGTCTTGCATCTGGATGTGGCCTGTCTATTGTTGACCCAATGCTTCAGAACAAAGAATATGGATCAGTCAACCCTGATAGATCAGGATTTCCTGACAGTGAATAAAATAAAAAAGAATCATATCAAATATTTTATGGTATTCTTTAATTTTTTTAGTAAGTTATTTAAGTGATGTTTTATTGCATTTATCTTAACATATGTGAAACTGAATAGAATAATACATAAAGTTAAATCCTGATTTGAATATAATATATTAGATTCCCATCTTTTATTAACTTCATTATAATTTAATAATTTAATACTTGATTCTTTTAATTTTTCAGATGTTTTATAAATGAATAAGATAAATTTAAGTAAAATTTTCAGATTGAATTTATCTTACAAAATATCACTTGGAGGTATGCTTAAGAATATTTGTAATAAATACGGGTTCCTAATTCAGGAAAGAGAGGTAAGCTCGCTTAACTCAGTTGGTTAGAGTGTGGTGCTAATAACGCCAAAGTCACAGGTTCGACCCCTGTAGTGAGCATATTTTTATTTTATCGATTGAACTATACATTTGCGCCAAGTAATTATATGTTTCACTCTGGTTTTTACAAAACAAATTAGGAAATGTCTTGAATTGAAATTCCTATAAATCGAATTCAATACTTTTTGCAGTAAGGTCAAGAAAAATTATAATTGTTGTGCTTCACAGTGTAACACTTTTGACAGTAAAGCGTTAAACTAAGTCTAATCAAGTGGATCTGACAGACTGTTGAAGGGTGATAGATTTAAGCAAGATTTTAATTGGAACTGTCTTTATCAGGAAAGGGGAGAAGGGTTATATACCTTATTGAAAGTGAAGGTGAAACAACATACCCGGGTCTATTCATTGCATTGCTGCAGATGTGGGGTAGGTGTGGGACAGCTTGAGAAGGGGGATTCCAGAACTGGATATGGGGGAACCAAGGTACATCAAAGTGTATTGGTCTGTTCTAGGCAAAATACTAAATTGGGACAGGGTTGACAAGGCTTCAAAGTCTTCTAAAATTAGAAGCAAAATTACTGAAGTTCAGTTAACTCATTGTTAACAGGTTACTTTCACCACATTCCCCTACTTAAACAAAGCCATGGTATTCCTTAAGTCTGGTCAATTCACCATACTAGGGAAGTGAGTTCCATCCATGTCCTTAAGGAAGTAGTTGTAGTTAGGGGCTATACTAGCAATCTGGAATGGTCCTGACCACTTCTGTATGAACTTCTTGCACTTTGAGTTTTGAAGGGAACTCTTAAACAACAGAACATACTGATCAACCTTGAACATGGGTAGCTTGTACTGGGTATGATCTCTTGCTTGCATCTGGCAGGCCTTGGAGACTAGATTTTCCTGATTGGCCTCATGTTTGTTCTGCATCATCTTGGCTCGGTTGGTATTCTTGATTTTGGCGTAGCTTTAGGGGAGGTTGAGGTCAACACCATATAATACTTCAAATGGGATTGTTTTTGTGGACAAATGGATTTTGGATTGGTAGTTACATAAAGCTCCTGGAAACTTCTTGTCCCAGCTAGTGGGATATCCCATAGAAGTCTTCTCCAGAGTTTTGACCGGTGTCTTATTGAATTGTTTGGTAAGGCCATTGCATCTAGGATTGTATGCAGTGGCAAAACAATGATTAGTGAACACATGAGTTATCAATTCTCTGATGAACTGATTTTTGAAATGGCTTCCCTGATTGGTCAATATCTGGGAAGGAGGTCCATAGGTTGTAAAGATATCCTTGTATATGAAGGTAGCTGTCTCTTTGGCTGTGGCTGCTTTAACCGCTTTGCATACCAGCCATTTGATGAAGTATTCAGTGGTTATAAGAAGGTACTGGTTTCCTTGGTTGGTCTTAGAAAGGGGGCCTACAAAATTGAAGCCCCATAGTTCAAACAGTCCTTCAACTACAATGGGGTTGATAGGCTTCTTTGATCCTTGAGTTCAATCATAAAAGGTACAGGCTTCACACTGCTGTATGTGTTCTATGACTTCTTTGTATAGTCCTGGCCACCAGTATATGATACTTGCTCTGGCCATGGTTGCTTGTTGGCCAAAATGTCCTGCTCTGTTGTGGGCTTCTTGGAGTGCTTTCTTGTGTTGGTCCAGTCTTGGGATTTCTTGCAGCTGAGACTTCTGCTTTAGAAAGAGTTTTCCTTCAATAACTGTGAAACATGAGCAGTAAACTAGAAACTCCTTGGCATTTTTTTGCTTGGGGAAGGTGTTGCAACTGTGCCTTTCTCATTACCTTCTAATATATCTTACAATACACAGGGGGCGCTCAAAGAGCCACCCCTTGACGTATCTAACAGCATGGAGCATTCAGGTGGCAATATCAAACTACAGGCACTTTATCCTAATTAGGAGCATTGACAATCCAACCTGCTGATCCCTGCACAAGTTATTCATTGGCTTCAAACCTTACATGGAACACGTCACTATGCCACCCCCTTGTAGCCTTGTGGCTTTCCCCACATGGTATATTAATCACAATATTCTACAATAAACAATACCTTATTCTATTCCTTCTTGTCTTTTTTATTGAACTGTTGTCTTCCCCAACTCAAATACTGAATGCTCTTTGGTTCAGTTGTAACAGTGGTAGCAGTGGTAGGTTCATGACCTACCTAAAACAAAAATCCCCCATAAGAAAGGACAGAGTACAGGCTGTATGGCTACTCCCTATCAAGAAGCTTTCCTGCCAATCCCCAAGTGTCAGGAAGCCAGTCATAGGTAGAGGCATTGGGCGGCTCAGGGTGAGGTGCAGCCAAGCCAGCGGGTAAGGCCCACCATAGAATGGGTGCTAACTTGATAATATAATATACAGAACGCCTGAGTAAGGACCAGGGTCCGGAGTTGGGGACCACAGAATCTACCAAACCTGTCAAAGTAATGTAGATTACTCCAAACAGTTGAGTAGAGGTGGTCTTGGCTGCAGCGGTAGGTTCCAGCAGGCGGTCTGGTTGTGGGGTTAAGGGCGGAGTCATAGGAATAAAGTAGGCTGGCAGATAATTGTACTTGTCTTTGAACAATCTTGGCGGCCTTTTGTACCACTTTCCTTCACGTCCTATGTATTTGGTTTCTCTAGTACTGGCCAAGGGGTCAGCAATGAGGATAGTCTCCAAGCCGTACTCTGAATAAGCCGGGTTGGGGGGTATTCAGTGAAATGCACAGGTCCAAAGGGGGCTCCCGGGGGACAGTATAATGCCTGGGGCAATTTGGCAGGTTAGTCTTGGGGAAGGGCGGTGGCCTGGCAGTCTACTTGACTGGAATTAAGATGGAAGATCACTAAGACTAGATAGGGTAAGATTTTTTCAAACCAAAGGTTCATTAAACTTTATTATCAAAAATGAAGATGGGGTTTTTGCCGTACTGCCAGGGTTTTTATACCCTGGGACTTTGCTTCTTTGATTTTTGCAGGGTTCAGGTCTGCAGACAAGGCACTGGCGGGGCGTGGGTCTTGGCTTGGGGTCTCAAGGGCAGCAGATCCAGGTTGTGCTTGTTCTGGCAAATTAGAAAGGCAACACTTTGTTTTGCCGCCACTGTTTGCTATGTCACCTGAGTAGTCCAATTGCACTACCCCTTCTGGGCGGGAGACTGGCAGTTGCTGGTGGCCATTGGCAAGGTTAAAAATAGGTTTCATCTTAACCTCCTTAAGGCAAGTTGCAGCCTATGCATAGGTTTGGGTCTTTGGTGGCCCAAGGTTGGCATCAATCTGATGACTATTTGGGGAATTGTCTCTGGGGGGCTGGCGGGTCTTGGAGTAACTCATTAACTTGGGTTTGCAATTTAACAAGCGGGCGGTCCCCCGTCCACTTTGTGTGACTTGAGTGATCTTTGGAGGGTCCTCTGTAGTAGTCCGGCAGAACATGGAGTAATTTATCAATTTGAGCCCGTCTTTTAACAGATTGGCGGGTCCTGGACTGGTCTCCTGGAAACCAGGGTTTAACTCTTGGGTTTTCAATACAAGTATTGAAATGTCATTCATGACACCAAGGGGGACATCCCCAATGTGTATGTTATTTACCAAGACCAGCTAGTCCTTACAAGTGTGTATAATTAGCTCCGCCTTGGGCAGTGTGATGCCAGCGTCACCCCTCCCCAGTCAGACCTTTCACAATGTATGCTCAATCTTCAGCTGGAATCCTTTGCGGGTGGAGTCAAAGGGACTGGCATTGTCAGTTGGCTTCAATTCACTGGGACCCGCCTTTGTATCTTCCAGGTTCCCAACCCCATGTGGGTTGCCACTGTGTTGGGGCGCCTCACAGGGCCTGCTGCTGTATGGTTACCAACTGGACCAGTCAGGAAATTGAAGTCACCTGGGTGGCATTCTGGGACGCCGCAAGATCCCGCTACTGCAAAACCTTCTTTCCTATTGTGGTGGGAACTCCCCTTTTAGCAATGAAACAGACTGGATCCGTTCCCGAGTACCTTGCCGCCTGGCAGCAAGCTCTTACTGCAGCCCCCAAAGCTGTGACTGATGGAAACACCATGCTTCTGACCTTGATAGTCAATGGGCTCAAGCCCCATATCTGTAAGTGGGTCCCTGTAGGTTGCTGAACCTCCATTGATGACTGTTACAAAGCCATTGTGGAGGCCAACAACCAGGCTTTGATGGGCTTTTTCAGATACAATGATGCCCCACCTCAACCTTGTGCAACACCTGGCAGCGCCCATAGTCAAGTAGGCCACTGCCAGCCCCGCCAGCAGGATAATGGGGCTAAACGCCCCCGCAAGGGGGAGCTCCAACTAGCCCAAATTGAGGACCCAGGAAAAGCCTGGGGGTTGTAGGTACAAGGGGTCCTACAACACCAGCTGAACTGCACTCTCAATCTCTCCTTGCCAAAAAATCCATGCAACTATAATGTACACAAAGTTGAAACCCTTGAAGTCTTCCAGGTCTACAGTGACAACCCTGTGCTTCAAGCAAGCCACCCCCTAAATAAAGTAGCCCGCTTGTCTTATCCCTTCTGTTTTTGTGGAAACACCCAAAAATTGTTGGTGGACACCTGTCAGGGACCCACTTGACAGGGAACAAGTTCCCTAGCTGGTGGGCCAAAGCCCCTAAGTTTAATCCTTCTATTACCAAGCCAATAGGAACTGTGACCATTGCAAGGTGTCCTAGGTGACCCAGATAAGCAAATGTTCTGAACATAGAACTGAAACAACCAAGTAGAAAATAACCCACCACATACGTCAAGAGGTAAAAGGAGGCGTAAGGTCTAACCAGAGAAGGTTTGATAGAAGGTGGAGTAAACAAACAACCATATTGAAATTTACGCCCCCAGTGACCAGAAGGGTATTTGAACCATCTGTGGGAAAGAGATTCCTTTGATGGGCGTCATCTGGAGAAGAGTTGTACTAGTCAGTTGTAGGTGTTGGGTTTTCCAAGGTTGATACCACTGGCAAGAAGGAAGCTAGAAACCAGAATAGGAATAGAATTCTTCTCATGGCTTCAAAATGTGTTTATCAGAAGATAAAGGAGTAGCAGGTGTAGAATAAAATCTTTATTGTCGGAACAAAGAGAAATGATAAGAATAGCTCACTTAAATACCCTCATAATAAAGGCTGGGACATTTGAGTGGCATTTTTGAAAATAAAAGGGATTTTCATGGATGTGTGATCAAATTAATACCTTTTCTCAAATACTGATAAAATTGGAACTTAATAATATAAATTGTTACAAGGTTGAAACAGAGGATCCAAGGATAAACCATAAGGCTGTGCATAATTAAGCGGGCTGTGTTAAGTTAATTGCTTAAAACTAAGTACAGAGCTTGGCTACAAATATAGACTCAATTGATTCCAGAGCGGCAAGGAAGACAGCTGCAGCCAACCAGAGTGCAAGCGGTAAGTGATGTTGTTAAGTGGATTATTAACATTTTTGAAAACCGGTTCAAAAGCCAGAGCAAAAGTCAAATGAATAAGATCAACATAATTAGGTAAATTAAGTTGAATTGTTGATTCAGTATTAATGCTGGGCCCTTCTTTAGGGTTCTGAGTTTGATCCCCGTTAATCTCCTTTTTCAAAAACAAAATGGCCTTAAAAACATTGTTGTGGTGTTGTTTTGTAAAGAATTTCAGGCCAAGATTGTCAATAAAATTAATTTAGTCAGGGAAAGAATCCCTGACACATCTTCCCCAGGAAGTCCCTTCTCTTCCTGAGTCTTTTTGTAGTGTGAGAGGACTTCTGGTGCGTTCTCTAGGTTCTCTTCTGGTTCCCAGGAGTTGGATTCTACCTTGTAGCCCTTCCATTTTACCAAGTATTGACGTTTGCCTTGGGAGGTGCGGTGATTGAGGATGTCTTCTACTTCCCATTCCAGAGTATGGTTCAAGATGATAGGAGGAGGGTCCTTGTGGTTCATGTCAGCTGATGACACCTTGAATTTAGTCAGAAGGCTGATGTGGAAAACATCATGGGTGGAGGAGCCTTCAGGAAGTTTGAGTCAGAAGTTAACCTCAGAGCATTGTTCAAGGACCAACAGGGGACCAATCTTCTTTGGTCCTAGTTTACAACCCAGAATATCCAGCTTAAGATTCTTTGCACTAAGGAACACGTGGTCTCCCACTTGGATGTCTTCAGGGGTTCATTGATGTTTATCAGCTTGGGTCTTATACTGTAAGATGGTCTTTTCCAGTTGTGTCTTGAGTTGTTGATGATTCTTGAGTAAGGATGTTGCCCATTGGTATGCTAACAGAATAGTGTCTTCAGTTGTTGGATCAGGAAACTCTTCAGGGTTATATCCATAGTTGGCAAAGAAGTGAGATACTCCATTAGAATCATGGTGATTGGTATTATAGCATAGTTAGGCAAGTGGAAGTAAGGTTACCCAATCATCCTGTTGTAAGTTCACATAGTTCCTGAGAAAACCTTCCAACACTTGGTTAACTCTTTATGTCTGTCCATTAGTCTGAGGATGAAAGGATGTGGAAATGAGAGTTTAAACATGTAATGCCTTCATTAGGAACTGCCAGAACTTGGATGTGAATTGTGTACCTCAATCCAAGATGATGTTGTTGGGAATTCTGTGGTTGGAGATTACATGGGTAAAGAGCATGTTGGCAGTGTCTTCTTCTGTTGCACGCTTGAAGGGCGTAAAGATTGCATATTTGGTTAGCCAATCTACTACCACAAAGATGCCGGTCATGTTGTCATGCTCTGGAAGGTCCACAATAAAGTCCATGGAGATGGAATGCCAAGGGCGCGGAGGAACGGGTAATGGTTTGAGTAGTCCTTGGGGCTTCATGGTGGAGGGTTTGTTGCAGTCACACAGAACACATGTGGAGATGTATTTGGCAACTGTTTTCTTCAGATTAGGCCACCAGTATCTTTGTTGGATTCTTTTGACTTTTTTTGCAAATGCCCCCATGTCCTGTGAGAGGGGAGTTGTGGAAGCTTTCCAAGATTGTTTGTTGGTGTTCATTAGTTGGTACAAAAAGGCTTCCATTCTTTGACCAAGATACATTGTTTAGTGTAAGCCCAGTGGGGATGTTCTCCTTATCCAGGAGTTGGGATGCTATGATGTCCTGGTCCAAGGTGGATATATAAGATAAGGTAATGATTTGGGAGAGGAACTGTTCTTCAGAGAGTATAGCACGTTTATTGTGCTTAACATAGGACTGGCTTGGGTCATCCAAGTCCTCTTGTCTACTGATGGCGTCTGGTACTATATTCTGGTGTCCTGGAGTGTAACTAATCTTGAAGTCAAAGGCAAGCAGATCTATAGCCCATTGTGCCAGACATGGGCTAACCTTTCTCTTCTCAGTGAAGTAGAGTAGATTCTTATGGTTGGTTCTGATTTGCACGGGGAATTTACTTCCTTCCAAGTAGTGATGCCAGTGGTCCAAGGATTTGACAATGGTAAATAGTTCTTTCTTGTGCAAGTGGTAATTTCTCTCTCAGTCAAGAAGCTTTTAGGAGTAGAACACCACAGGGTGGAGTTCACTATTCTCCCCAAGCTGTAGCAACACCCCTCCTAGGGCAAAGTTGGAGGCATCTGTGTCAAAAAAAATGGTGTTCAGGGTCAGGGCAGAGAAGGACAGGGGCCAAGGTGAACTGCTTATTGAGGGTTTCAAACGCCTGGTCAGCTTCTGAAAACCAGACAAAGGGAACCTTTTTGGAGGTCAGGTGAGTGAGAGGGAGAGTGGTAGAAGAGAAACCCTTGATAAACTTGCGGCAAAAATTTGCTAGTCCTAAGAACCTGCAAAGTTTGGTACGTGTTGTGGGTCTTGGCCAGTTCAGAACTGCCTGTACCTTGGAGGGAGCAATCACAAAACCGCCTGGATTAATTTTGTATCCAAGGAATTCAATTTTGGTAACAAAAAATTTGAATTTTTCAAGTTTGCAAAACAATCAGTTGTCAATGAGCAATTGAAGGACCTCCTGTAGGTGTGTAGTATGGGTTTCCTTGTTCTGTGAGTATACCAAGATGTTGTTGAGGTAGACGCTACACAGAAATCAAGTAGAGGGAAGAGTACCTCACTCATTAGGCCTTGAAAGGCTGCAGGGGCGTTACTCAAACCAAAGGGCATCACAAGGTATTCATAGAGCCTAAAGGGAGTGAAGACTGCCGTCTTCCACTCATGAACTTCAGCAATATGTATCTGGTTATAAGCACTGCAGAGGTCTAGTTTGGAGGACACATTGGCGTGAGTAAGTTGGTTGGTTAGGGACTCAGCGGATGGTAAGGGGTTTTGGTTCTTAATGGTTATGGCGTTCAGTTTGGTGAAGTTCACCACTGGTCTAAGTGTGCCATCAGCTTTCCCTACAAAGAACATGGGTGAGGAACATGGGGAGTTGGATAAACACATAAACCCTTTTGCTAAGTTTTTGTCAAGTTACGCCTTCATTGCAATTCCCTGTGCTTGGTTCATGGGGTAAAGCTTTTCCCAGGTGGGAGAAGAGCCTGGTACCAAGTCAATTCTAAGATTGGATGGTCTTCTTTCAGGAAGGACAGAGCAGAGTTCCTTGCTAAACGCCTTTTTTAAGCCTTGAATTTCCTCTGGAATAGAATCAGGTGCTAGACTCCTCACCAGAAGTAGAGAGTTTAAGTACGCTGTGAAGTTCTTTGGTACTTGATGATACAGTTTTTTGAGGGGCACCATGGTTGGTTGTCCGTGGGAGTGAAGCGTGACTGAATTGGTGTCCCAATTAAACTGTAACTTGACTTCATGACACCAGGGAAATCCCAAGACTAACAGGAAGGCCAAGTTGGAGAGTGTAGAGGTGGGTAGGTGATATGAGTGGTTCCCCACCTGAGTGTGGAGGGGTTTGACTAGGCGTCCTACTTGGGCAGGGGTACCTTCAGCAAGTTGTACAGAGGCTAGTCCTGAGGTCTCAAACCCTAACAAAGTTGAAAGATCTTGATCAATGAAGTTCCCCATTGCTCCTGTGTCAATCAGTGCGTAGCTGGCTGTAGTGCCAAATTTGTGGTCTAGAAAAACAGGCAAAGGAGCGTAAGACTTAGTGGAAGATTTATTGGTATCTGTGGTTGAAAGGAGATGGCCTGAAGCGGATTGTACCTTGGAGAGTGCCTGGCACTCCTTGGCAGAATGACCTGATTGCCCACAGTAGAGGTACAGTCCTTTGCAGACTTGACATTGTTTCTCTTTGGGAGCCAACTGGTAACCTCCCCCAGGTTTAGGAACTAATCCCTTTGGAGCCTTAGCAGGGGATGTTAAGTTACAGGCGGGCGGAGTCTTGGTGTTGTTCCAACAATGAAGCTGTTTTACCTTGGAGAACCATTTCAAAACCTCTTTGGTAAGCTCAGAAAACTTTTCAGATAATACATGATGGGCCAGGAAGTTCTTGAGTTCCAGAGACAGTTTCTTCTGGAAGAGGTAGCAAGCTTTGGCATCAGTCATCCCAATTGCTCCCTTGAGGCGAGAGAATTCTTCAATATAGTCCTTGGTGGCCATTCTGCCTTGATATAAGGTCATTATGCGGTCTCTGAGTTCTTCTTTGGTTTGTGCTGGCACTACAGTGGACAACAAGGAGTCATAAAAGGCAGGTTAGTTGTTTAGTAATTTCTCCCCTTGAAGAGTGGCTTTGGCGTACCAGACGCAAGCCTGGCCTGTGAGCTTTTTGGCCACATGATGTACCTTCTGTGCGTCAGTATGGAATTGTGCAGATGTTTCAAACAGTGATTGTGAGAAGGCCAGGAGCATAAGGATCTCATTTCCTTTGTTGTTGTTGGGAGATACTGCTGAAATCTGGTTTAGTACCACGGTTTGGTTTTGAACCTGTTGAGAAGCTGTTGCGCTGGCAGCAACAGCAGTCTTGGTATGCAGGAAAAGGCAAACCAGACAATAGGTGGTAAGGCTAATGATGGCGGTAACCAAGGTGACCGCCAAACTCTTGATAAGTGCAGTATAAAGCAGGTAGCTTGCAGGAGTTGGTTCTGAACTTCTAAGTAAGAAGCTCAAGATGGGTTCCAACAAACTGTCAGGGGCCCACTTGGCAGGGAACAAGTTCCCTAGCTGGTGGGACAAAGCCCCTAAGTTCAATCCTGCTATTACCAAGCTGATAAGAACCATGACCATTGCGAGGTGTCCTAGGTGACCCAGATAAGCAAATCTTCCAAACATAGAACTGAAATGACCAAGTAGATAGTAACCCACCACGTACGTCAAGAGGTAAAATGAGGCGTAAGGTCTAACCAGAGTAGGTTCAGTGGGTGGGGAAGCAAACAGCCATATTGAAATTTACGCCCCCAGTGGCCAGAAGGGTATTTGAACCATCTGTGGGCAAGGGATTCCTTTTGATGGGCGTCATCTGGAGAAGAGTTGTACCAGTCAGTTTTAGGTGTTGGGTTTTCCAAGGTTGATACCACTAGCAAGAAGGAAGTTAGAAACCAGAATAGGAATAGGAATAGAATTCCTCTCATGGCTTCAAAAATGTGTTTATCAGAAGATGAAGGGATAGCAGGTGTAGAATAAAATCTTTATTATTGGCTAAAGAGAAATGATAAGAATAGCTCACTTAAATAGCCTCATAATAAAAGCTGGGACATTTGAGTGGCATTTTTGAAAATAAAAGGGATTTTCATGGATGTGTGATCAAATTAATACCTTTTCTCAAATACTGATAAAATTGGAACTTAATAATATAAATTGTTACAAGGTTGAAACAGAGGATCCAAGGATAAACCATAAGGCTGTGCATAATTAAGCAGGCTGTGTTAAGGTAATTGCTTAAAACTAAGTACAGAGCTTGGCTACAAATATAGACTCAATTGATTCCAGAGCGGCAAGGAAGACAGCTGCAGCCAACCAGAGTGCAAGCGGTAAGTGATGTTGTTAAGTGGATTATTAACATTTTTGAAAACCGGTTCAAAAGCCAGAGCAAAAGTCAAATGAATAAGATCAACATAATTAGGTAAATTAAGTTGAATTGTTGATTCAGTATTAATACTGGGCCCTTCTTTAGGGTTCTGAGTTTGATCCCCGTTAATCTCCTTTTTCAAAAACAAAATGGCCTTAAAAACATTGTTGTGGTGTTGTTTTGTAAAGAATTTCAGGCCAAGATTGTCAATAAAGTTAACATATTCAGGGAAAGAATCCCTGACAACACTGGGGCCAACCACACCATAGTGGACCAAACGTTTGCTGATGCACAGCAGCTAGACTACGTACCAAGCAGATTCAAGGCAGTACAAGTAGATGACTCCCGTAGAGTAGCAATTACCCATGAAACGGTAACCTTCTCTGTGAGAATGGGGAACATCCAGGTTAAGCTCTCTGGGCCAATAATGGCCAGGCTCAGCCACAATGTAATTGCTGGCCTTGACTGGCTTTGGCACAATTGTCCCTACATCAATTGGGATATATCTGTTATCATCCTCAATAGAAATGGGGTGGGCTTCCATATCTATCCTATCAAAATGAGCAAGTTATTCCATGATAATGTGTTTTTCAGAATAACAGAGACAGGCTTGTACAATTTAAAGGGGGGAAAGCTAGACTTTGCTCAATGCTCAGTCAAAGTTATCCACGCTGAACCACCTGCAGTCCCTCCCTTGACCATTGTATGCTCATCAGCGCTTGCCACCCTCCTGGAGGAGTATAAGGGCGTGTTCAGTGAAACACTCAAACAACTACCTCCTCCCCGGGAGATCCAGCACACTGTACAACTCCAAGAGTCCTTACCTAAAGCATACCCCTTATATTGTCTCCAATCAAAAGAAGATGAGACCCTTTACCAGCATCTTGTGAACGCGCTTGACAAGGGCTTCATTTGCCCCTTGCTCTCTCCATACGGGGCAGCTGTCTTCTTTGTAGCTAAGAAAGACGGGTCACTTTGCCTGGTCACAGACTACCACACCCTAAACAAGGTGACGGTTAGAATAAGTACCCCCTGCTGTTGATTGACAACCTGTTTGACACACTTGCAGGTGCAAAGGTCTTTAGCAAGATTGATCTCACTGTGGGGTACAATCAGGTCTGCATTGCATCAGGAGATGAGGCAAAACTGTCTTCTGCACACGCTAAAAGTTGTTTGAGTGTCAGGTCATGAACTTTGGGATGGCCAACACTCCTTCCATCTTTGCTATGTTGATGAAAAAAGCATTCAAGGAACTGATTGGGAAATGTGTGGTGGTGTATCTTGACAACATTATTGCCTTCAGTCAAGATCAAACCACACGCCTCCAACACCTCTGTGCTGTCCTCAACACCCTCCAGAAAATCCAGCCAAAATCTAAACCCTCCAAATGCAAGTTCCTTAAGTTGGAGCTGCTATTCCTTGGGCACATCATCTCTGATCAAGGGATAAAGCCCAAACCTGCCAAAATCAAGGCAATCACCAGCATGCCACCTCCCACTGATGTCGGTCAGGTGCGTACCTTCTTAGGTATGGTTGCCTATGTGCGTAAGTTCATCCCCAACTGTAGAGAATTTATTGCACCTGTGGGGTTCCTGTCCACCAGTCCCCAAAGTGTGTCCTGGATTGTAGCCAGGGACTATCTGGAAGGGATTGTAATTCTCTAGAAAGGGAAAATGCATCTCAGAAATATGTATAGGGGTCAAAATTGGGCTTTTATTCACTCTCAGAAGGAAGATCCCCTTAGAAATCTTCTGGTATATGGCCCGGGGATCAAGAAAACAATATGGATTTGCCAATACTTGGAGTCCTCCAACAATATCTTGGACTCCTTGTACTTGGTCTTGGACTCCTGCACCTTAGTCTTTGACATCTGCACCTTAGACTTGGACTCCTGCACCTTAAACTTGGACTCTGGTGCCTCACTTAGGATCCAGCTTCTTATTCTTGGGCTCCTGCTCCGTTATTGTGGGCTTTAGCTCTCTTTATAGCTCCAGTGACCTTGTTATTATACTTGTATAAGTACAACCAAGCTCCTGCTGGTGATCAAAAGGCTTCCAAAAACCTCTTGGCAGAAACTCAAAAGGCCTTGGAAAGACCTTGTCAAAGACCCAGAAAGACCTGGAAGAGACCTCCAAAAAGACCCCATAACTTTCCAGCCAGCCACCTTCTTATAGTGTCCTTTTCCAAACGGTTCTGCTTTCAAATGGATTTCTTCAGAAGCTTTGACCATTGCCACTCATTTTTTCCTATAATAACTTAAGCTTACATACTTACTTTCTCAAAAGCTTAAAGTATTAATCCACTATTTCCTTGCTTATACTTTAAGCTTTTGGCTTCCAACTAATCATTTTCATCAGGAAACCTGCCAGAACTCAACCAATAAATGCAGAGCGCAGAAATAGACTATTTCTGAAGTTCCACTGGGATCTAAATAGGAAAATAATTTCCACAGCTCAAACTGCTCAAATTGACAACTCTTCTTGCACCAAAGTGTTAACTGGTCCATTATTCTGGCACCAGTCTTCCCTGCATTCAACTTAAACCCTTTTAAATAGTAGAATAATATTTAAACTGTTCTTTCTGGACCTCTTCAACAGTTTCCCCATATATTTACAGACCTTGTAAAATCCAAGGAAAACGTCCCACCAAAACAACTTTGTATCCAGCTCTCATAGAAGAATACCTTCATCTATCATAGGAACTTAATAAATAAATATATTACCCACACTTCTATCCACATTCCTTCTTAATTTTACTACTAAACCAAGGCAAAACATTCTACATTTTTCCACTTTGGCAAATCAATTTGGCAAAATCTTGGCTCATTTCTCCAGACCACCAGTTCTTCATCATCTTATGATCCTTCAGCCAGCTCATTTCAGTCTCCAATAGCTCAGACTAGTCCTAAAGCTACTTTTTCAACAGAAGTCACTAAACTTCTACTTGGCCAACATAAGCCCCGCCTGCAAATCACCAAAAATGTGGACCGTCACAGCCTGGTCTCTGGCAGGGGTCCAATGAAAGCACTGTTTAGTGTTCAGGAGCTTGGTGAGGGGTACTGTGATAGTCCACATGTTTGGTGGTTTGCAGGCGGGAATTATGTTGGCCAAGTAGAAGTTTAGTGACTTCTGTTGAAAAAGTAGATTTAGGACTAGTCTGAGCTGTCGGAGACTGAAACAAGCTGGCTGAAGGATCATAAGATGATGAAGAACTGGTGGTCTGGAGAAATGAGCCAAGATTTTGCCAAATTGATTTGCCAAAGTGGAAAAATGTAGAATGTTTTGCCTTGGTTTAGTAGTAAAATTAAGAAGGAATGTGGATAGAAGTGTGGGTAATATATTTATTTATTAAGTTCCTATGATAGATGAAGGTATTCTTCTATGAGAGCTGGATACAAAGTTGTTTTGGTGGGACGTTTTCCTTGGATTTTAAAAGGTCTGTAAATATATGGGGAAACCGTTGAAGAGGTCCAGAAAGAACAGTTTAAATAGTATTCTACTAATTAAATGGGTTTAGGTTGAATGCAGGGAAGACTGGTGCCAGAATAATGGACCAGTTAACACTTTGGTGCAAGAAGAGTTGTAAATTTGAGCAGTTTGAGCTGTGGAAATTATTTTCCTAGTTGGATCCCAGTGGAACTTCAGAAATGGTCTATTTCTGCGCTCTGCATTTATTGGGTGAGTTCTGGCAGGTTTCCTGATGAAAATGATTAGTTGGAAGCCAAAAGCTTAAAGTATAAGCAAGGAAATAGTGGATTAATACTTTAAGCTTTTGAGAAAGTAAGTATGTAAGCTTAAGTTATTATAGGAAAAAATGAGTGGCAATGGTCAAAGCTTCTGAAGAAATCCATTTGAAAGCAGAACCGTTTGGAAAAGGACACTATAAGAAGGTGGCTGGCTGGAAAGTTATGGGGTCTTTTTGGAGGTCTCTTCCAGGTCTTTCTGGGTCTTTGACAAGGTCTTTCCAAGGCCTTTTGAGTTTCTGCCAAGAGGTTTTTGGAAGCCTTTTGATCACCAGCAGGAGCTTGGTTGTACTTATAAAAGTATAATAACAAGGCCACTGGAGCTATAAAGAGAGCTAAAGCCCACAATAACGGAGCAGGAGCCCAAGAATAAGAAGCTGGATCCTAAGTGAGGCACCAGAGTCCAAGTTTAAGGTGCAGGAGTCCAAGTCTAAGGAGAAGAAGTCAAAGACTAAGGTGCAGGAGTCCAAGACCGAGTACAAGGAGTCCAAGATATTGTTAGAGGACTCCAAGTATTGGCAAATCCATATTGTTTTCTTGATCCCCGGGCCATATACCAGAAGATTTCTAAGGGGATCTTCCTTCTGAGAGTGAATAAAAGCCCATTTTGACCCCTATACATATTTCTGAGATGCATTTTCCCTTTCTAGAGAATGACAATCTCTTTCATCTGGTCCCTGGCTACAATCCAGGACACAATTTGGGGACTGGTGGACAGGAACCTCACACAGGCCTTTGAGATGTTGAAGCAGAGACTTACAACTGCACCCGTGTTGCAGTTTCCCAATTGGAACTGCCAATACAAACTTGAGACCAATGCCTCTGACAGGGCCATAGGGGGCGTACTACAGGTAGAAACTGACAAAAGCGTCTTCCTCCCCGTGGCATATGAGTCCAGGAAGCTCACTGACTCAGAACAACATTACCCTATACACAATAAATATTTGGCGGCAATTGTACACTGCGTTGAGAAATGGCGCTGTTACCTGGAAGGGGCAACCTTTCCACCCCGCGTCCTGACAGACCACAAGTCACTTCAGTACTTCAACACACAGTCTCACTTGACACATTGCCAAGCAGGCTGGGTTGAGCGCCTATCCCCCTATCAGCTGCGCATCAAGTACAAGCCTGGGAAGGAACTTGTCACAGCTGACGCCCTCTCACAACTCTACGTAGCGTCCATCAGTAGGGACAACAGCTTGGACCCAGACTAGCCAATGCTTTACCTCTGCCCTGAGGCAACTTGTTATGAAGACTTTAACTCAGTAACTATCTAAAAGCTGAAGGACAACAAAAGCCAGTTCACCACAGATGCTGGCAACATCTGCCACTGGGCGGAGACAAGTGAGAAGACACCTTACATTCCCACCACGCAACAAGGGGACACAATATTGAATTACCATCACACCTTGGGTCACATCAGAGGGTGCAACCTCTTTGAGATCATGAAGTGTAAGGTTTGTTGGCCGCGTATGCGCCAGGATACCCTGGATCTCCTCAAAGCATGTGTGGTGTGCAAAAATAATACATCCAAACCTGCACCTCCCAAGTCTGTCCTGCCCATCAAGGCCATGGAACCCTTTGAACAGTGGGCCCTTGATGTGGTTGGGCCCCCTCCCTGAAGACAGATTGGGAAAGAAATACATCATAACCACCATCAACTACTTCACTCACTGGCCAGTGGCTTGGGCAACCACTAATCACACCGCCACCACCATCACCCGCTTCATTGGCAAGGAAATTGTGGCCCGCTTTGGGCAGCCCAAACGTCTCATCACATATGGTGGTCCCAAACTTGTTGGGCATGTCATGAAGGCATACTACACCAAAAACGTGCTCCAGTGTATAGTTACAACTCCCTATCATCCTCAAGCCAATGGATGTGTGGAACGGTTAAATGGCTCACTGGTTCAATTGATTGCCAAACTCACACAGGAGCATCCCAATACCACGTGGAATGAACACTTGCCTACTGCTCTACTCATCCTTTGAGCAAGAATCAACAAGGGCACAGGGTTCAGCCCCAGTACCCTGGCCTTTGGGACGCCCAATAGCTTGGCAGGGGTAGAACAAGAGAGATTATGATCCACAGTTCCCAGGAAACCCCCCTTGTTGACTACTCCTTACTTGAGCCAGTGGACTAAAGCCCAAGATATTGAACACAAGTGAATTGAGGGAGGGGCAAGGCACCTCAAATCTAGATACGCCGTAGGTGACCCCATCTACACCCTCAATCCCAATTCTGCCAAGTTGGAACCCAACCACCTAGGGCCCTTCAAGATAGCCGCTGTCTATGACAAGCATACCTACCAACTTGAAGATGCCCAAGAAAATACCAAGACACTCCACCACAATTGCTTGCGCCCCTGCCGCGCCATTCCCACACAAAAATTGTTTGTGCAAACCTTCCCAGATCTCCTGCAGACTCTTATCCTGGTGCCTGACAACAAGCAGGGGGCAAGGGGGGTGTTGCAACTAAGTTTCCTGACTTGCCTGCTAATGTATCTTACAATACACAGGGGACGCTTGATGAGTTGCCCCTTGACGTATCTAACAACATGAACTAATCTGATGGCAATATCAAACTACAGGCACTTCATCCTAAATAGGAGTGCTGTCAATTCAACCTGCTGATTCCTGCACAATTTATTCCTCAGTTCCAAACCTTACATGGAGCATGACACTATGCCACCCCCTATGGCCTTGTGGCTTTCCTCATATAGTATATTAACAACAGTATTCTACAATAAATGATACCTTTTTCTTATTATTCTGTCCTTTCTATTGGACTGTTGTCTTCCCCAATTCCAAATACTGAATCCTCATTGGTTCAGTTGCAACAATGTTGCAAAGCCTTTATGGCCAGATCTGAAGCGCAGAGTGGGAAGAGGTAGGGATTATCTGAACCAGATATCATTTTAGCATCCAAGTGATGAAATGATTGGGGGGCTCACATGTGTGCTCCCCCTTCTTGACTGTTACCTGCTCCCAGCCCTTGGTATTCAGCCGGGCCCTGCATGTCTTATCCTCACAATCAAAGTGCTTGCTTTTGGTTGTTGCAGTTGAAGATGTAGTTGTCAGCAATGTAACCAGGGCCGCCCTTTACGTACATAATTGGGAAGTACTGAGGAAAGCAATTAGGAACTTTGAACTCTCTGTTCACATTAAATATGTTGTGGATGGCCAGTGGATTCCAAGCCACATGATCAGAAGCTTTAAACTTCTTGAAATATTCCTCAGGCTTATCTTGGGGTCAGATGAGGGAGGGGAGAAGAGCCATCAGGAGGGGGAGGGGAAGGGTTCTGTGAGGCCTGCTTGGATGCCTCCTTTTTCTTACCAGAAGAAGAGGTGGCCTCCTTGGCAGCCTTTGCCTTCTTGGTACAGTGTTCCTTGGTGAGCTTGGAGTTGGCCTCTGAATTTTAAAATGAGTAATCAGTGAAAGAGTCATCACTTTTATTTGAGGACTTGGAAAGAAGTTGAAAATGAGAGTGGAGGGAGGAGGAGTGGGAGGAGATGAGGTGGGGGAGGTGGGGTTGGAGACTTTGCCTTTTCAGGCTTCTTGACACGCTTGGGTGTGAAGGCGGTTTTTTTGAGCCCTTGGAGGCTTGGTGCTTGGTAATCTTGTTAAATTTAGATGATCTTGGCTAAAGAAAAGTTTAATTTTGTAAATAAAATGATTGGGAAGATATTTCAAACACAAAGAGGTAAAGCAAGGCAAAATTTAAGTAAAAGTATGCAAATAAAGTTTTACTACCAAGAAAAAAACATAACTAAGTAAATAGAAGTAAAATAGAAACTCAAAGTATAGATATAAAGGTTAAAACATAGAAAATAAGTGATTTTATGATGAAGCATCAAAGATGTTAGGTTCAGCATAGCATCTTAGTGTTAAATCAATGCTAAAGTATAATTTAAAACAAAAAAGTATATAAAAATTATATGGGGAGTATCAGGAAGAGTAGTAGATTATAATTGCAAAAAAATTATTATGTGGAATTATTTTTATTGGGAGTTAAAAATTCAAAACATAGTAAAGTGTCAAGTTTGGTACTGTCAATAAGTTGTAAAAAGCTGAATTATCACTGTCAAGTATGCCAGAGTTGAGCAGAAACATGAAATTTACTATGTTTTTTACATATAAAGCTTGCTTAAACTTAAAACGGGTTCAAAAGTTAACACAAAAGCAAGAGAGTTTCATATGCTCAAAAATAAAAATACAACATAAGTTAAAAAAGTAAATGAGTAGGAAGGTGTTTATTAGTGATTAAGGTATACTGGGAGGAGCTGGGAGTGAATTATTTACCATAGTGTTGGTTACAACGTTAAGAAGCTCTCTGTACTAATCCCAAAGTTAAAGTGTCAAGTAGATAGGTGTAAGGTCTTGCCCAATAAGGCACAAGATTATAAACTATACCGTGTAAAGCATTCTGATTTAAGTTTAAAAGTTATAAAAAGTAGGCATAGTCTGTAGAAGTACTTTCAAAAGACCTGCCAAAAACTTATGATTAGACACAAAAGGTGTCATAGAGTTAACTAATCCTAAACAAACTATATAAAATAAAGTGTTAAATAAGGATTTGTTTGTAACCAAAGGTATATC
Organism: Entomophthora muscae; assembly: GCA_014839935.2. Taxonomy (NCBI): domain Eukaryota; kingdom Fungi; phylum Entomophthoromycota; class Entomophthoromycetes; order Entomophthorales; family Entomophthoraceae; genus Entomophthora; species Entomophthora muscae. The sequence goes on along the minus strand of QTSX02002340.1, from coordinate 73,306 downwards.
TACGTCAGGATATTCCCTATGGGAATATCTCAACATTAAACATATCAAATTATCCCTAAAGTAAAAAAATGGTGACAACAAGCTAAATGCTTGTTGTCTAACTATCTCCATTCTAATTATGCTAGCTGTTTAAGCCAGGGAGAAAGTTAAGAACTAAAAAGGTGTCTAATCTAAACCTAAGATTCTTTAAATTTTAAGATGATAACCTAAGCAAATTTTGAAGTTAGAATTTGAGAATGAAAATATAAAATTGAAGTAAAAAAACCTGTGAACAGTGATTGGGGAAAACCACTTAGAATTTCAGCTTAAAAGCTTACTTTTCTGGTGTCTTTATTTATAGCATAAAAAACCCAAGCACTGGGGAAGATTCTCATTGAAAAAGGATAGAGTTTCTTTGTATCTGGGTTTGATAGATGAAGGAGAGAACATGATGGTGGGGAAAAACTGCTAGCAACAGCAAGCCAAAGATCTGCATGATGCAAGAGACAAAGACAGCAGTTGTGTAAGCAAAATGATATAAAATAAAAAGAAACCTATTTAAAAATAGGAATTATAAGGCAAATGAATAGCCCGCACTCACGCGGGAGGGAAAGCAAAAGCAAAAACAAAAGCGGACTAGAAGCAAGCAAAAACTGCTAGGTAAGTTTTTGAAAATCAATTAAAAGCCTTCCCTTTGGGCAGGGCATGGCATTATCCCCTCCAGATCCAAGTTCAGGGTGAGCTTGGATATAGGATTCCAAAATGTCAGTACTGTTTGTAAGGTTAGACAATGGTTTCCACAAACTTTCTTCTACAGGGTATCCTTTTCAAAGAACTAGGTACTGTAACTTCCCATAGTGGTAGCAATGGTTGATTATAGAGTCTACCTCTTAATCAGGAGTTCCTTCAAAAAAGTGTGCAGAAGGTATAACACTCTTCTGATGAAGAGGTGGAGAAACCTCCATAAGCTTGAGGAGGGAAGTGTGGAAGACGTCATGGATGCAATACCCTGGAGGAAGTTGAATATGGTATGCTATCTTACCAACTCTTTTGGCTACAACAAAAGGTCCTATGAATTGAGGGCCAAGTTTACAGGAAGGCCATTTGATAGGAAGGTTTTTGGTATTTAGGTCTACCAAGTTGTTGACCTGGATAGTCTTCCCCTCCTGATGGTGTTTGTCAGCGTGGACCTTGTAGACCTTGATGGCCTTAGAAAGATTCTTCTTAAGGGAATCCTGAATAAGCTGCAGTTGAATCAGGAACTCTTCTGCTGATGGGGAACATACGGACAAGCTGACAGAAGGAATAAAGGCAGGAGTATACCCCAAGTTTGCCATAAAAGGAAACATCTTAATAGATGAGTGAGGAGTGGCATTGTAGGAGTATTGAGCCAAGGGAAGGTGAGAGGCCCAATTTTTCTGTTGTTCATTGGAGAAGCAGCGGAGAAAACATTCCAATGCCTGATTAGTACGCTTGGTTTGGCCATCTGATTGGGTCGTAGGAAGTGCTGAGGGAGAGATGGACACCTAGCTGTGTCATAAATTCCTTCCAGAAAAGAGAAGAGAACTGGGGTCTGCAGTCAGACACAATGTCTCTAGGGGTACCATGGTGTACAAAGACATGCTTAACTAATATGAAAGCAGTCTGCTTTGCTGTAATGTTCAAATTACAAGGAGCAAAAATGGCCTGCTTAGAGAATCTATCCACAATGACTAGTATAGCGTCAAAACTCTCGGACTGGGGAAGTTGGACAATATAATCCAACAAGACTGACTGCCAAGGACCCTCAGGAATAAGTAGGGGACATAGCAGACCCACAGGTTTCTGGGTGGAGTGTTTGCTTCTTTGGCAAACAAGACAGCTGCTGACATAAGACTTAACAAAAGAAGACATTTTTGGCCACCAGAAGTGATCATGGAGTTTGGCCAGAGTCTTCTTACAGCCAGAATGACCTGCGGCTAAGGAATCATGGAAGGTAATGGTTAGTTGCTGTTGGAGGTCTGGTGAAGAGACTACCAGAAGATTGTTGAAGTATAACACACCATCAAGCAGAGATAAAGAAGGATTTGAAACTGAACCATTGTTTGTAAGAGCATTAATAATCTGAGACAAACCTTGTTGGACAGCTGGGACTTGTGGATTTGCTTCAGTATGTTGGAAGTTGTGGTACTGATAAAATCAAGCTCCAGAAAGCTCTCAGGCGGAAGGACCATCTTGGTGTTAAGGGATTTGTAGTCTTTGTCAACTTTGGACAGTAAAGGGTGACAACTAAGTGCATCAGGTAAGGTATTGAGTATAACCTTCTTGTATACAAGCTTGAAGCAAAAATTTGACAGCTCCAGTACCTATCTAGTGTGTCTCTGGGAGATGTAACACAACTCAGTGAAGTAAAGCAAGTTCTTATGGTCCGTGTAAATGAGGAAAGGCTCGTCAAGTCCCTCAAGATAACAGCGCCAATGCTTAAGTGTTTTGATTATGGCAAGAAGCTCCTTGTTGTGTACATGATAATTACGCTTGGCAGGAAGATGCTTCTGGGAGAAGTATGCAACAGGATGTTGCATCCCATCCCCCCAAGCTGAAGGAGCACACTACCCTCAGCATAGTTGCTGGAATCAGTCTCAACCAAGAAGGATTTGAAAGGATCAGGCATCAGGAGAACAGGAGTGGAGGTAAAGATGGCTTTGGTAGCATCAAACACAAGCTGGGCCTCAGGTGTCCAGAAAAAAGGAACATAAGGAGAAGTGAGGGTAGTGAGAGGCAAAACTAAAGAAGAAAACTTTTTTACAAACTTACGGCAATAGTTTGCCAATCCAAGGAAACCACAAAGTTGTGAGCAAGTCTTGGGAACAGGCCAGTTCTTTATAGCATCCACCTTGCTAGGAGAGACAGCAAAACCGTTCTGAGTGACCACGTAGCCAAGGAAGTCCACCTTGGAACAGAAGAATGAACACTTTAATGACTTGGCAAATAGGTTGTAGTCCCAAATTCTCTGCAGGACCTGATTAACGTGAGTAACGTGAGTGACAAGAGAAGAGGAGTATACAAGGATATTGTCTAGGTAGACCACAACAAACTCATTGAGAAATGGAAGGAGTGCCTCATTCATGAGGGCCTGGAAGGTGGAGGGGGCATTGCATAAGCCAAAAGGCATTAAATTATACTCATATATTACAAAGGGTGTACAGAAAGCTGTTTTCTATTTGTGTCCTAAGGCAACCTGGACCTGGTTGAAAGCACTGCGGAGATCTATTTTGGTATAGATGATACTTCCAGCTAAACAGTTGATGAGAGCTTCAGCAGAGGGGATAGGACATCTGTCCTTGATAGTAATCTTGTTTAGGGCACAATAATCCACTCAGAGACGCTTTGAGCAATTGGATTTACCCACAAAGAAGATGGGAGACAAGCAGGGAGAGGTAGAACAAGAAATAAATCCCTTTGCAAGTTCTTTGTTGATGTATGATTTTAGCAAAGAGTTGTTGGAGTCATAAAGGGGATCAGTCTTCCCCAAGGAGGAATGATACCAGGTTTAAGGTTGATCTGGATGTTGTAAGAGCGGTGGGGAGGAAGTGAATGACATCTACTCTTGCTGAAACAATCCTTGAAATTGGAATAGCATAGAGGGATTCTGTCAGAATTGGTACAAGTTGTTGACTCATTATGGGAAATGGCAATCAGGGTCAATTGAAAGGAAGCGGGTGAAGAGAGAGACAAATCAGTGTTGAGGGGTGCAGAACAAGGCTCATTGTTGCAAGTGAAAGTGACTCTGTTGTTAATGTGGTCGAAATTGAGAAAGAACTCCTTGAGCCAAGGGAAACCAAGTATAAAGGAGTAAGAGAGATTGGGAGTGAAATTACACTTTACGCGGAATAGAGAGCCCTCAAGGTCAAAAGTAACTGGCTGAGTGATGCAGGAGGCATCAGTGTAAGTACTGTTTCCGACTTTGACATCCAGTGATCCATAAAGAGGGAGTCCAAGAGCGTCTGCCAGGTCCTTTTTAATAAAGTTTGTATTGGCATTGGTATCAAGTAAAGCCAAAACCTTGACCTTGCTAAGGGGTCCATGTACAGTTACAAGAACAGTTGGGGAGATAGGAGAATCTTTTGACATGAGGGAGTTCAGGCTTGTGGTGGAAGTAACAGGATTTGATTGCTTGGAAAGGGGACAGAGAGCCAAAATGTGGACCTTAGATCCACAGTAGGAACAAGGATTGTTTGTTCTTCTTCTAAGGATCTCCTCTGAGGTAAGACAGAAACCTCCTCCAGGTCTAGGCTCTGTGCCGGGTGGAGGTGCGGGAAGGTTGTTGTTTTTGAGGAGAAAGTCTTGGCATTTGGAGAGAGCTTAGATGCAGAACTAGATTTGGTGAGGAGGAATTTACAGTTCCACTTTACAACTTCTTTAATTAAGGAGTCTAGTTTGTCTGGTAGCTTGTAATGAACTAGGAAATCTTGAAGAGATGGATTAAGTCTTATCTTATAGAAACTGCAAGCCTCTGCATCAGAAGCCTGTAGTCTAGACTGAAGTGAGCAAAACTTCCAATTGTATTCTCCAAGAGGAAGTGAACCTTGAATCAAGCCTGAGAAGCGGGAAAAAGATGGGGCAGCAGAGTCATTGTCTTCACTGGAGAAGGACAGGAGAGAGGAACAAATTGATCATAATCTTGGAGAACCTCTGGGTTTCTAACAGAATGAGAACTGAACCAGTTGCAGTAGTGGCCAGTGAGCTTCTTGGCAAGGAACAGGACCTTATGCATGTCAGTGGGGAAGTCCTTGCTGAAAGCCATGAAGTGCGCTTGAGAGTAGGCCAGGATGTTGAATATGCTGGGAGGAGGAGAGCTATGGGTGAGAGAGGACAGGGTGTTGAGTACAACCGTTTGCGTGGTGTGTGAACCTGAAGGGGTAGGTTTTTTCTTGCAGAAAACCTTGTTGTAAATTCATCCAAAAAGAAATACACAAAGAGAGATTAAGGCAGCAAAAATTATAGAAAAGACTACAGCTAAAATAACAATAGAAGTGATAGAAAAAGAACTACCCAGGTTAATTCCAGTTGAAGCTGAAATATTGTAAGGTCTTGCCCAATAAGGCACAAGATTATAAACTATACTGTGTAAAGCATTCTTATTTAAGTTTAAAAGTTATAAAAAGTAGGCACAGTCTGTAGAAGTACCTTCAAAAGGCCTGCCAAAAACTTATGATTAGACACAAAAGGTGTCATAGAGTTAACTAATCCTAAACAAACTATATAAAATAAAGTGTTAAATAAGGATTTATTTGTAACCAAAGGTATATATACGTCAGGATATTCCCTGTGGGAATATCTCAACATTAAACATATCAAATTATCCCTAAAGTAAAAAAATGGTGATAACAAGCTAAATGCTTGTTGTCTAACTATCTCCATTCTAATTATGCTAGCTGTTTAAGCCAGGGAGGCAAATTAAGAACTAACAAGGTATCTAATCTAAACCTAAGCTTCTTTAAATTTTAAGATGATAACCTAAGCAAATTTTGAAGTTAGAATTTGAGAATGAAAATATAAAAATTGAAGTAAAAAAACCTGTGAACAGTGATTGGGGAAAACCACTTAGAATTTCAGCTTAAAAGCTTACTTTTCTGATGTCTTTATTTATAGCATAAAAAAACCCAAGCACTGGGGAAGATTCTCATTGAAAAAGGAGAGAGTTTCTTGGCAGCTGGGTTTGATAGATGAAGGAGAGAACATGGTGGTGGGGAAAAACTGCTAGCAACAGCAAGCCAAAGATCTGCATGATGAAGGAGACAAAGACGGCGGTTGCGTAAGCAAAATGATATAAAATAAAAAGAAACCTATTTAAAAATAGGAATTATAAGGCAAATAAATAGCCCACGCTCACGCGGGAGGGAAAGCAAAAGCAAAAACAAAAGCAGACCAGAAGCAAGCAAAAACTACTAGGTAAGTTTTTGATTTAACTTACTAATAATTATCTAATCAAAATTGAAATTTAAACTAGTTTTTGAAAATCAATTCAAAGCCTGCCCTTTGGGCAGGGCATGACAATAGGTGTTGAGTGGCACTCATAGTGTGTTACTTATTAATTTAGCCTTAATTTCAAGCCTTTGATTAGTTAAATCCAAAATCAATTGTGTGGCAAGTAGATAGAGTCAAACAGAGGGGGAGTCAAGTTTCTGTTTTTTATAAATTACATATGAAATCTCTTAATAAATAGGGCTCAATTTATGTGGCACCACTTAATCCACAAACCCAGAAATTATATAATGTAAAACAAGTGGGGTATTTGATTAATGTCTATACCACTAAATCCAGTATAGTGGTGCTTGAGAGCTTAACCAACTACTATGGACACTAATAATAAAATATAATAGTAAATAATAAAATTTATATAAGCGCATATGTGTTTTATTAATAAAGTTAGGATTTGATTTAAAAAGTGTCAAACTGGTCACTTTTTGTTTTAGAGTGTTGAACACAGGTTTTTTCATTTCTATTAGTAAATTTACTTATAAATTACCCCTTAAATCTGTCTTTTAGCTAACCGATTGATTAAACAGAGTCAAATTTGAGTGAATTTAATATCAGATTTTGGTTTCAAACCTCTACATTACTAGTAAAAATTAGCTTAAAATTGGTTAAGCCAAAAATACTAATAGATTCACATATGCGGCACTCAACTCCCTGGTACTCGACAAATTGTCAAGTACCAGGGAGTCAAACTTACCACAGTTGCCTTGTAATCACTTTGTTGAAAAAGCTGGATAAATCAGCTTTACTTTCCTTGGTTTACACCTGCCAAGTCCCCCTTTCTTTAGCATCACTCAAAAGCCAGTATCATCCAATCCATGATAGTATGTGACACATGCTCTCACAGATACCCCATCATTGTATCAGTGCCCCACCAAACTTCACGCTTCCTGGATTGTTGCTTGATTGAAACTTGTATTTTCCTTCCCTCTCCAATGCCAGTATCACTAATCCATGATAGTATGAGGTGCAAGTTTCTCTCACCCCCCTCATTGTCATCTTAGTGTCCCTTAACCTTTGCATGCTTTGATCATTGTCATCTTGAGAGCACGTGTTTGTCACCACTAACCACTTTTCTACCATCAAATCCAATTGGCTTATGGGAGCAAGGAGGTCAATAGAAGCTCACATACAATGTCAGAATATATGTTTATCATGTTTTTCAGGGCACTGAAAAAGATAAAAAAGGTAAACTTTATTGCTAACTTCTTATAGTATAACTGATGCCTAGAATCAAGAATACCTGGTTGTTAGACTCTCTAGATGATTGCCTTTTGTCCTGATTCTGAGCTTGCCCCTGTCAACACAATTTAGTTGGTAGTTTTTTAGGAGCTCTTTTCTACTTTCAAAATAAAATTTCCAAGATTCAAATATTTATTTCTTAATAATAATTCATTTAAATACATCCTTTATATATAGATCTTTTGGATCCTTAAGGTATACTTGACAAATAATAATTATTATTGAAAACTATTGTATTTTATTTGCAAATAATTTTTTTTGCTTATATTAATAAAATTACATCAGTTAATATAATTTTCAAAAAAGAAATTTAAATATAAATTATGAAGTTTGATAAATTTGTATATGTATTAGTTTTTACTATAAATTTAGAACCTAAAGGCAAAAATGCGGGATTGACAAATTTTTTGCGTGAACTCACTAACTTAATGGAGTAATTTTTATCCCAGGACAACTTACTTATTTATATAAAAGGATGAAAGATATTCCAGTAAGTTGGTGAGTTCTTGCAAAAGAATTTGACAATTCCACATTTTTACCTTTAGGTTCTGAATCTACAGTATATCTTATAGAATATTGGTGAAATGGTACGCTAAAGCAAAATTAAATATTTCACTCATAGAATATCATTGATAGCTACTTTTATAAGTTAAAGATTATTATTTATATTATTTTATCTTATTACACTAATCCTTAGACTACAGATGCATGATTACTACTGATCTACAAGCACTTTATATGGTGGTTTATTGCTTAGTGCTTCTAAAATATATTTAAATTTCTTAATTAGCAATAAATTATTTTGTGTTCTAGTATGTACCAATTATTAATATTGATGTTTTAATTAAAAAAGGAAAATTTGTATTACTATTTGGTGGATTGAATTTTCTTATAGATGGACTACCAAATTTATTTAAGATATATTAAACTTCAACTCAAATTATAATTTCAAAATTATGGATTAGATTTAAAAGGTTTAATGATGGGATTTTCTTGTGCAAGCTATAAGAACTAATAATTTTATATTGTATTATCAAAACAACAAAGTCAACCCCAGCAAGGTTCTAACTAAACAGGTTTGTGACTCACAATCTGAATTCCTAGTGACCCATAGCCAAATGCAGAAGTGAACTCAAGTTTCCAGAAACAGTAACATGAACAGATGATAATCCCATACAGTGAATACCTTGATTTAGCGCTTGACTCATTACCAGGATAAAGCCATCTCCCTAACCATCCAACCAAGTGATCACCATAATCATGATCCTGTTATCCATGATTCCCCCAAGCTATATAAGTCATATCTACAAACAAAGATATCTATCTAGCTTCTAGTCATTTCCCCTTGTAACACTGCTAAAACAGCATAGGTACAACATTGTTAGAACAGATAAGCTCTCTATCCTAAGTTACTTTTCAAAATTTATCCTGTTGCCAGTACCTGCTACAGTAAACAAATATACAAAATAATTATGTCTGGGCTCCCTGTTGGCTGGACACCCTACACACCAGGAACCAAAATACCAGAATAATACATAATATACCAGAACATGATGATGCGGGTCCCTGCCTTCAACACACTATCCATGCAGGGGTTTTTCCAGACTCCCACTACCACAATCTAAGTCTTTGAAAAAAGCATCATGCCTGCCCACGTAGCCCAGTGTCTTTGCAGTGCTTCCTTAGAACCATTTTTAGTAGCAGATGACAACAACACTACTGTGTGGAATCAGTCAGCTCAGAGCAAACTGACACAAATGGAATGCCCCACACACCTTTAGATTGCCAAGATATCCATTCATCTTACCCATAATACAGGCATCTTGACCATACCAAGAAGGACTTGGACACCATAAAACAAGACTTTTTGACAAGATTTGTAATTAAGGACACTGCTCTCATGATCATACACCAAGTAAAGAACTTGACGCAGATAGGTACAGCAAAAGAACTCACCCAAGTTTATGAGGAACTTTGCCTACAAGCCCCTTCAGATATAGCCTTTGAAAAGCCAGCTATGTACCTCATGTACTATGGTGCTCTCAAGTTGCATGCAATGAGACATGTGAACCTGGACCAGGTAACTAATTTGCAAATCTTGCACCAGAAATCAGAGAAGGCAGAATAAACGTCCAGTGCCCTACACAAGGTGCAGACCAAGAAAAGAGAGAGACCTAAAGGCTACCACTCCTCAGGACGCTCTAACTGCCCTTTTCCTAACAACAGTAACCACACAAACAACAAGCCTGTGGGCTCCAATGGTCATGAAAACAAGAATAATGGCCAGTATAATTTCACTCACTTCAGATTTACCAGCACTCAGAATAACCAGGACAATGAAAAAGCCCAAGAAGAGCATTAAACAAGCCAAGCTCTCCCTGGCAACTTTCTGCCTTGCCAAATGATGAATATTGCCCAGAGAACATGAATCAGTGCCCAATGATCCAGGTCCACTCAGGAGATCCAGTAATCTACATAATTTCCAGACATCCCAATAAACTGATGTCATATCATTTCTTCTTTCAAAGTTACACAGGCTCAGCTCTCTTGGACTCAGGCACAGACTTTACCCTTGTCAATAGCAACTTTGTAAACAAGTTTAATTTAGCCACTAATCATTTTCAGATTAAGAACATGGTTTTAGCTTATGAACATCACATTGCTGTGACTCAGGAAACTGCTCCCTTTCCCATTGCACTAGAGAATGCCACGGCCCATACTGGAGTCCGGCTGGACTCCCACAGGGGAGGCAGACCGGGCCTGAAAGACCATGTACACAATAGGCGCTATGCAGACCAGGTAGTTTAGAGCAGTAGATAGGTGGCGCCAACTCCCAGTATGGGGCACAACTTGGTCAGCCAGCCCTAATACTGTTATGTAGACAAACCTCAGCTTGCTGAAGTCCTGGGTGGGAGGCGCGTCAGGTAGAGGAGGGGCAGTTGGTATATCCTTCATTACTGGTGGTAGATCCAGGTGATGAGGATGGAAATACTCCAGGTCAAGGGTGCGGGGCGGTTTGGCAAGGACAACAGGAGTATGGCTGGGAGGATATGGGTATGCAAGCTTGTATTAGATAGTGGATTCACAAATAGATGAAAAGAGAATAATTAAATTTGAGCAAAAATAGACAATTCCTGCAATAAGATAATAATTTCTAGGCATAAACTTGCTTTATTAAGATGTCAACAGTGAGGAGGGCTTCTTCCCCTCACTACTTATACTTACTTATGATTATATGGCCTTTTGTGCCACCAGAGAACTGATGGCATCATTTGGAGTTGGATTTGCAATTTTAACCGGAATTTGCGTGCTTGGCCAAGAGAGTGATATCTCATTGGCTGCTATAACATAAACCTTTTGAATTTTGCAGCATGGCAAGTTGCTACAGTTATTTTTAGCTCCCACAATGAATTGATTATCCAATTGCGCCATCAAACAATTGCGCTCCCAATGTGCCATTTCCTGATAGGTAGGTGGCCCAAATTAGATAACAGGCTCAATGCCAAAGCTTTGATGATTGTGTGCCTCTTGAATCCTGGGCCATTTGCTAGTCAAAAGGGGGATATTTTGCCCTGGAAAGTGCTTTGTGGGGGTTTCCAAGCTGCATGTTTAATCACCTCTAAGGAGACCAGCTGACTGTCCAGGGCACTCTGGGCCCTGACAGAGAACCTCCACTCCACCATTCAAAGACCTAACATTGATTTACCCATATTTGACGTAGTCCTTGGCTTGGACTGGCTATGAAATAACAACCTGCATGTAGATTGGGTCACCTCTGTGTTAACCATCAAACAAGAAGGGATCAATCATAAATCTACCCAGATACAGTATACCAACTTCTCTGAGACCACAGTTTTGTACATATTACAGAGACAAAAGAAGAGAAAGATAACCTTAAGGCAATCAAATGTAATTCCTGCCAACACAAAGCCATACATTCCAAGAACCATCAAGACAATGCCACCCCCAAGATCAGGAAATTGTAGCTTGACATCAGGAGATTTTTAAAGAGGCACTTCCAGGACTACCATCTGAGAAACATATTCAACACTCAATAAAACTCAAAGGAGCAGTATCCAAAGCACAGCCTATACACTGAATCACCCCCAAAAAAGATGACACACTCTGTGCTTACCTCAAAGAGGCCTTGGAAAAGGGGCTCATTCAACATTCTCAGTCACCCTTTGGAGCCATAGTGTTCTTTGTGGCAAACAAGGACAGAGCCCTCAGACTAGTTATCAACTACTGTGCACTGAACAAAGTCACCATTAAGAATTGTTTCCCTCTACCTCTTAGCAATGCTCTCTTTGATGCCTTGGGTGGGTCAAATGTCTTCACAAAGATTGAACTGACTGCAGGGTATAACCAAATCCATATCAAAGCAGAGGATATCCCCAAGACTGCCTTTTGAACCAAGTACAGCTCATATGAGTGCATTGTAATCAATTTTAGAATTATAAACGCACCATCAACCTTTGTCACCTTCATGAATGAGATTTTTAAGCCCCATATTGGCAAAAACACATTGGTGTACTTGGACAATATAATTGTTTATAGTCTCTCTGGGAATCAACACCACCTGGACTTGAAAGCGGTCTTTGCAATCTTAGCTCAACACAAACTCCTTGTAAAACCATCTAAATGCCAATTTTATTACAAATAGATCCATTTTCTTGGACATGTGGTGTCAAAGGAGGGCATAAAACCAGATTCCCAGAAGATTCAAGATATATGCAAGATGTTGCCACCTAAAGGCAAGAGCAAACTCCAAAATTTCTTAGGAATGATAACCTATGTTCAATGATTTATTACAGACTGCAGCGTCCTTACCCCAAAATTGTCCACCATTACTATGACAGAAATCACAGGAAAATAAGAAGATTTCTCCATGTAGTGTAGAATCACTCACCAAATACACATAGAGTTAATGGTTAACCACTAACACAGATTTAAATACCGTTTTGTGAAATTTCCAAGTGAGATACTAGGGTTAAATAAAATAATGAACCCCAACCAGAAAAGCCCTAGATAAATGGCCTGCAAGAGAATCAGAGTGTCTTCAGCATAAAATCCAGGACATTGGGATAGCACATGAGTTTCAGCTTTGACAGGAGTAGGAACAGCTCCAAGATTGACAAGCATTGAATTAACATTTGGTGGCAACAACAACAAAGTACCAACAGCAGGCCCCCATCTTCCAGTAATAATCTGGCTAAGGATTACATTTTAGGGAATGTAGCGCAAAAATACAACTACAGGATGCATTTCAAAAGTAAAGTTAGACCAGGGAATATGTGATTTTTTTATTGAGTAAAATTTTTGAAGGACTCAACTCTTAAGAGTTGAAACAGTGAAAATTATTCAATATAAATCAAAAATTGACTAAGCAATGCCACCTGGATCCTGGGCTCCTATTCCTTCCACATTGTCAAGTGAGTATCTAGTCTAGGTTGCAAAGAAACCTTGAGTGACCAACTTATGATAACCATGCTGATTAACAAGTTCATATCTGGTAACCCTTAAATTATGTCAATTTATCAATGTCAACTTAAGGGGGAATCAGATTTGACCAGCAAACTGGAGCAGCTGTAACTCATTTCCAATCAACCATTTGATTCAAATCTTTTAAACCAGTCAGCTTTGTTAAAGGTTTCCTGGCTTTCCAAGCTTTCCTACTTAGCCAAATAATCCACGGCATTATGGAACTTACCGTGACATTACCCTCTGCTTTAGCCCGGGGCACAATACCACCATTGAGAAGATGGGATAAGAAAAAGTTTTTGTGGGCAGGGAAAAGTTTCATTGCAGCCAAGGTAAGCTTGGGGTGACCAATGGCAGTTGGGTGGCAATTGTAGAACACTTGGATAAGAACTGGGGAATTGGAGCAATCATAGTGGGGAACTCATGAGTTTTCAGAATCAGGATAACCCTTCCATGACACCAAATACTCTAGACAATGTCAATTCTTAAGAGAAGCCAAAATGCAATTTAACTCATACTCAGGTTCTCCTTCCATAAGAATGGGTTGGGAATAAGGAATCTCAGTACCCTTAAAAGAAGTAAGTTAACATTTGTGGAAGGTGTGGAGAATCTTAAAAGCTGGGGGTAAATCTAATTGGTATGCAAAGGGACCAATTTGATGTTCAACTTTGAAGGGGCCCACTTGCTTGGGGCCTAATTTGCGGCAAGGGACCTTCAGTTTCATATTGCGGGCATCCATCATGACCAGATCACCTGGCTGGTAGGTTGGACTCTCTTGGCGCTTGCAATCTGCGTATTCCTTGTAAGTTGTCATGGCAGCGGTGAGAGTGACCTGAAGCTCCTGATGAACCTGCTTCAATGCAGCGGCTTGATAAGTTGCAGCCTCTACGTTGCTAACCAAACAAGGGCCCATGTTGGATGAGGGATTGTAACCTACATTGTTATAGAAGGGCAAAACTTGAGTTGACGTGTGCAGGATGATATTATATGTGAACTCTGCCAAGGGTAGGTTAGCACACCAGTCATCTTGTTGCGCATTAGTGTAGTAACGTAGGTAAACCTTCCAAGCTTTGGTTTACCCTCTCTGTTTGTCTATTGAATTGGGGATGAAAAGCCGTGGAGCGGCACAATTTGATACCAAGAATTCCAGTAAAAGATTCCCAGAACTGAGCAATGAATTGGGGCCCACAATCACTCACAATCTCCATTGGAATGCCATGCAGGGAGAAGATTCTATTTGAAAACAGCCTAGCTGTCTCTACCAAAGTTATTGTGGTCAAGCAGGGAACAAAGTGTGGCATTTTTGTGAAGAAATCAACCACCACCATGATTGTATTAAACCCATCAGAATTCAGAAGTTCTCCAATGAAATCCATCAACACCAACGTCCAGGGCCCTGCAGCTGGTTGTAAAGGCACCAACAAATCAGTTGTGTTGTTCCTGCTTGCTTTAGACCAAACACATACCAGGAAGTCTCAAATGTAAGCCGCAACCTGCACTGTCAAACCTTTCCAAGAAAACTGTCAGCAAATTAGTTCCACTGTTTTATTTTTCCCTGGGTGGCCTGCCATAGGACAGGTATGATTAGTCTCCATGATTTCATCCCAAATAGTGCCTTCAGGGACCCACAAGCATCCTTGATGATATAAAATTGGTCCTATCTTATGATAACCCTGAGGCTGACCTACTGGGTTTGCACATGCTAGCTCCAATAGCCTATCATAACCTTTGGACAAAGGCTGCAGAAAATTAACTTTGGAACATAATTCTAAGTCTTCACCCTTGGTTAAGGACATGGTGGCCAACATAGCCAGTGGAGTTAATACAAAAGGCACCACAGCTTTGTCTGGAATCATAGTGTGCGCATTAAACTTGACGTTCATACTAACATCTGGAAGATGGGAAGAATTTCTGCTCAACGCATCTGCCAAGTGATTATTGATTCCCTTAATAAACTTGTAGCAGAACTTGTATCTGGTCAAATCACCATGTCATCTGGATTGGCAACCCAACAGAAACCTGGGTTGAAAATAATACAGGAGAGCTTTATGGTTGGTTCTTACTACAAATGGATGGCACACCAATATGAGATGGTGATGTCAATGCTTTAAAGATTACACAACTGCCAACAATTCCTTGTTGTAAATCATGTAATTGCATTCTGGAGCCTCCATCTTTTGGGAGAAATACCCTACAGGACTATCAACATCACCATCAGCAGTTTGTAACAACACACCAGCCACAGCATATTTAGAGGCATCTGTGGAAAACACAAAAGGAAGCTCAGGATCCACATGTCTCAACACAGGTGAAGACAACAAAAGAGCTTTGACTGCTGCAAACACATTTGTGCACTCAGGCGTCCAGACCAAAGTTGTCTTCCCATTTGCTGAATACAAGGGGGAAGCCACTTCTGACAAGTGAAGGGTAAAATTATTCAAGAACATACAAGTAACCAAGAAACTACAAAGTTGGGATATTGTCACAGGCTTAGTATACTCTTGAACCACTGCTTCCTTGTCAGGGGTAATAGTGTGGCCATCATCAAAGATAATATTACCCAAAAAGGTAACCTTACGTTTAAAGAATTTACACTTACTCCTTTTGATAATCAAATTGGCCTGAAGTATACGCTCTACAATTTCTCACAGATGGGCCTTATGCAACTCCTCATCCGGAGAGAATAACAAAATGTTGTCCATGTACACAATGGCACATACACCTAGGAGATCTCCCAAAACTGAGTCAATCAACCCTGAAAGCAAGCTGGGGCATTCTTCAATCCAAAAGGCATAAAGCGGAACTGAAAGATACCTTTCTTTGTTCTGAACGCTGTCAATCACTCCATTTCTTCAGCAATCCTGATCTGATTGAATGCATTCAATAGATCAAGTTTCAATAATACCTTTGCTTTCTCAAAATACCAAGAAATTTGTGCTTCAAGAGGTAAAGGGTAGGGGTTAGGGATTGTGATGTTGTTCAAATTTCCATAGTCAACACAAGGTCTAAGAGACCCATTGGATTTTTGGACAAACAACAACAGAGAGAAAATTGACAAAGCCTTCTTGAAGATGTATCTCTTGGCCAACATGTCACAAGTTCACTCTTCCAAACATGTGTCCTCCTTTAAGGTCAAAGGGTAAATGAGAGACACAATAAAAATCAGATCAACAGTAACCTTAAAGTCAAAGTCAAACTGAGTGTGCTTGGGAAAGACCTCACCTCTAGTGGCATTGAATGCTGCAGACCAGGGTTAAAGGCATGCTGGTAAATACAAACTTACAATGTAGGAACAGGAACCAACTGAATTGTCTGTGACAACTGCTCTAATTCTGAAATACCTAACAACAGTATACAAATGGTGATGCCTGAAGAGTGGTCCACTTGTAGCTTGTTTTCTTTTAGAAAGGTCAATACATTATGGTTCTACCACTAGCCTACTCCTAAGATAATAGGGTACATAATAGTAGAGCATATGGAGAACCTTGCGGTAAAAGATTGACCCACAACTACAAATGCCACTGGCTTCTTAAGCTGGAAAGAAGGAAATGTTTGACAGTTTCCACCCCTAACCAGCATTCCAGGATGATATTTGAGTTGCAAAAAGTCTGCAGTCTCAATACTCATGAAGTTATAAGATGCATCAGTATCCAACAAAATGGCTGACTAATAGATAGTTTATCTGTTATTGATGCTACCATAAAACAAGAAGTAAACAGAAGCAGATTTATTTGCCGCAAAAGTTGCAACCTCAGCTGGATCTTGCTTCTCTTTAGTGGTACAGACAGCGGCTAAGGAGGCAGGAATCTCCTGAAAATATAGCCCAATCATTTATTGGACAGCTTCAGGGAGGACAGGACAATCACAATTGATAGGAACAAGATATAACTCCTTGGGCTCAACTACCAAAGTCTTTGCGGCCACAACGTGCTGGAGCATAACTAACAAACTCTTGGTGGGTGAGCCACTGTAATTTTGTCTACTTTGGCAAGTTTGTTTAGGATAGCCAATTACAACTAAGAAGAAATACAAGGAGAGCAATCACAACTCTGTCTAGACAAAGCCACCGCAGAGCAATTACCAGAAACCAGGAGCAAGCAGCAGGTTTAGCTTCAATTTACATAACACCTTGTTTGGAAGTCAACAGATTTAAAACCAGAGAAAGAATTTGGCTTACCAGGGCCTCAGTTGTGGTTAAAAGGGAATCCCAAACTGCCAGATCCTGGGTAGTCTGGTCAACTGCTAACCACAACACTGAGAGTTTAATCACCTCAGGAACATTGATTGTATGGCAGTAGGCAAGAAACTGAGGAAGGAATATCAAGAGCAGATTAGTACCCTGTTGGAAGATGTACAACTTACAATATACTTTGAGCTCCTCAATAGATACACAAATTTTTTAACAAAGGGTACAGAGATGCACTTTCAGTTAAAACACGTGAATTGCGCTCCACTGCAGATAACAACTATTCACAAGCATCCTCTAAAACCTTTGTCATCACATGATAAACTTGCAATTTGTGACTAAGGCTAGAGCTGGAATAGATTGATAAGGCTGAAAAAACTTTACACAAAATTTCATCAGTGGGTGGAGCAGGAAAATAACCCAGGCACCAAAATGACATGACACAACAGAAATAAGAGCAGATGATCCCGTATCAACAACTGCAATCAGAGATGGAAACCACAAATTAAAGAAAATTCCAAACTAAAAACCCAAAAAAGAACTGATGAAAATAAACATGGTAAACACAGATATCTCAACAGAGCAGGAGAAAAGAAACACAAACTCATAACAAACTGCTCCCAAAAACTCAGACATCAAAGAATTGAGTAATGTAACAGAAATCACAGGAAAATAAGAAGCTGTCTCCATGTGGTGTGGAATCACCCATCAAATCCACATAGAGCTAATGATTAACCACCAATGCAGCTTTAAATACCATTTTGTGAAATTTACAAATGAGATACTAGGGTTAAGTAAAAATAATTAACCCCAACCAAAAAAGCCCTAGATAAATGGCCTGCAAGAGAATCAGAGTGTCTTCAGCATAAAATCCAGGACATTGGGATAGCACATGAGTTTCAGCTTTGACAGGAGTAGGAACAGCTCCAAGATTGACAAGCATTGAATTAACATTTGGCGGCAACAACAACAAAGTACCAACAGCAGGCCCCATCTTCCAGTAATAATCTGGCTAAGGATTAAATTTTAGGGAATGTAGCGCAAAAATACAACTACAGGATGCATTTCAAAAGTAAAGTTAGACCAGGGAATATGTGATTTTTTGTTGAGTAAATTTTGGGAGGACTCAACTCTTAAGAGTTGAAACAGTGAAAATTATTCAATATATATCAAAAATTGACTAAGCAATTCCTCCTGGATCCTGGGCTCCTATTTATTTCACATTTTTAAGTGAGTATCTAGTCCAGGTTGCAAAGAACCCTTGTTTGACCAATTTATGACAACCATGCTTATTAATAAGCTCATATCAGTAAACCTCAAGTTACGTCAATTTATCAACATCAGTTTGCAAGGGGGACTTGGTTTAAGCTGGCAAACTGGAGCAGCTGTAACCCATTTCTAATCAACCATTTGATTCAAATCCGTTAAATCAGTCAGTTTTGTTAAAGGGTTTTGGCCTTTCTGCACTTTCCTAACTGGCCAAATAATCCCTGGCATTATGGAACTTACCGTGATAATTATGGGCACCAAGTCAAAGTTTGTATGGACTTTTCATATCAATATTTTTTCTGCTGCTTAAAGGAGAAACTGACATCTACCCCAATACTACAATATTCAAAAAGGATGGCAATTACAATATGGTACCAACACCTCAGATGCCTCCATTGAAGGTGTATTCCACATAAATACGGAAACATGCAATTACCTACCAGTGGCTTACAAGTCACATAAACTCACAGATGGCAAGTGCCACTACCCCATCCATGACAAAGAGTTACAGGCAACTGTACATTGTTTAGTCAAATGTTGTTGTTATCTAGAGAAGCAGGAAGAGTTCACTGCCCTAACCAATAACAAGTCCCTTATATATTTTAAGACACAAGCAAACCTGCCCAGACGCCAAGCTTTCTGGACAGTGTTCCTTGAACATTTCAACATGAGAACACAATACAAACCTGGGCCAGAACTGGTCATGGCTGGCACCCTCTCACGCCTATATGTAAGGGCTTCCAGAGGCAAAAATAGCTTGGATACAGACTGAACCCTACTGGTCTTCAAACCAAAGATAAAAGTTTCCCCCAAGGTATCACAGATATTACCAGAGATACTGTTGTCAAGAACAAACACTTTTTTACAACGTTTACAGAACACAGCATTGTAAAATGACTGATGGGGTAACCATTCCCTACACACCAAAGGGTTGTCACCATCTTGCGTTACCATTGAGACTTAGGCCATAAAAAGAGCCAAAAACTCTACAAGTTCTTGAAGCAAAAGGCCTGGTAGTCCACACTGTACAGAGATATAAAAGAGGTACTTGACTAATGTGAAGTATACAAGAAAATTGGCAAAAAGTGAGACCCCTGTAAAATCTGTTTTACTCATCCAAGCCCAAATACCCTTTAAGGCCTGGGCCCTGGATATTGTAGGCCCAGTGCTAGGGAAACACGATGAAAAAAATACATTATTACTGACATTGATTTTGCCACCTGCTAGCCAGTGGCTCAAGCTGTTAAGACACACACTGGTAATGATGTGTAACACTTTATTGGCAGATAAATCATCAGTAAGTTTGGAAAGCCAGAACAGCTGATTACCAACAGAGGCAAATAGTTGACTTCAGAAGATACAAAAATTTACCTCACTGAGAATAGAGTCAAACACACAGTGACTACACCATACCACCTTCAGGCCAATGACAGAGTAGAGTGGCTGAACAGAAAACTCATACAAGCCCTTGCCAAACTCACTGTTGGGAGACCTGAGGAGTGGCACAGACATTTAGCAACTGTATTCCTTGTGTGTTGGACTCAGGTGAACAGATTCACCAAAAGAGCGCCTTTGAACTTGTCTATGGGATATAATCAAACACTTTTCAAGCCCTTAATGGGCCCAATTTGGAAATGCCCAACAAGATCCAATCCTGGTCAGCACCCCAGGTGCTTCATGCTAACAGTGGCCAAGCAGAAAGAGAAGGAAAACGTCTTCAAAACTTGCTTGTCCCCATCTAAGCAAGGCACAAAGTTGGTTATGAAGTATGGGTGATGAACACGGACAAAAGAAAACTACAGCCTAAGAAACTGGGCCCAATCATTGTGTTGAAGATAAACAACAACACTTACCTAGTACAAGGATTAGGAAAGTGTAAAAAAGACAAGGTTCTGTACCACAACCAGCTACAACCCTGTAAAGCATGTCAGAAGCAGCGTGAGACTGTCCTCCCTGCAACCAAACAGCATCTGGTGCAGTACAGTGCCTGTGCTCCTGAAAACCTCCCAGAAGATCTACCACTAAAGGAAGCCAATTCTTAGCCAGGGGGTGTCAAAATAATGGGTCAACCCCCTGGAAAGGTTCCAACTAAGCAGGTTTGCAACCTGCAATCCAATTATCCAGTCACCCAAAGCTAAACTAGGAAGTTGACTTGAATTTCCAAATCCAACAACATGAAAAAATGATGATCCCTTATGGTTGATACCTTATTTTGGCGCTTGACTCATTACCAGGATCAAGCCACCCCCTTCACCATCCAACTGTGTGATCAATGCAATCATGTTCCTGTTATTCACAATTCACAATAACTATATAATCACTATCTCTCAATAAAGATTATTATCTAGTTTCTAAATATTTTCTTCCTTGGAAATCTGCTAAAACAGCACAGTTACAACATTTATAATATCCAGATTCACAAGCAACTATATAATAGTTATCTCCCAATAAAGAATATAATCTAGTCTCTAATTATTTCACCCTTGTAACTCTTCTAAAACAGCACAGTTACAATAGTACAGTAGTTTTAAAAGCTACTGTAAATTCAGAACCTAAACATAAAAATTTGGGATTGTCAAATCCTTGGTCCAAATTTTGAATCATTTTTGCGGGCAACTTAGCTGAGTGAAAAATAAAATACTTAATAAAATCAACCATTTAATTCAACATTTTTTGGTTTATTTAAATTAGAAATTTTCAAATCTCTTGAGTAGATAACTCAACTAATAAAAGAAAAAACACAGCAACAAATGATGGATACATGAATCAGAAATGCAGGATTATAATGTAAAATTTAAGGTTTCCTGTATGTCTAACAAATCATAGACAACATGTAAAATTTAACAAATCTGAATTTGTGGGATTTTTAAATCCAAGAACCAAATTTAAAATTAAAAATGAGGTGAATTTGAAATAAATATAATTTATGGGCATCTCAAAAAGGATGCTAAAAGATCTAGAGTGAATGTGTGCTAATTCTTTTAGGAATCATAGGCATTCTCAAAAATCACCCTATTCCAGTTTAGGACGGCTAAAATTTAGATCATAATAATCACCAACTTAACATACTTAACAATAAAATTTACTAAAATATACACTTCTCTTTTTAAGTTTAATTTTTAATAAAATTTATTATTCCTTCTTTTAATAACAATCAAATAAACAAGCTGTTCCCCAGCCTTGACAAAATCATGCAGGGCTACACTGGGTCTTCCAACAGTGAAACCTCTGTCTATGGTCATTCCCAACCCTCAGGCCCCTCCCCAAGCACTACCCAGGAGTGTGTTCTTTTTCCCACGTCCTTGAGAATGGCCCTTTTTGCCCATCACACATAGGCAGCTGCTAACCAAAATCACACATCAACAATGAAATCCAGAATCAGCCAATTGAGCCAAGTGGTCACCCAGGGAACCCAGAATCCAGAAACAGAAAATCAGATGGCAACATCCAGTTCCCAAGATGGACACATCCCTCCTCCAGCCAATCAGCCTGCAAGACGCAGAAGAAAATTAATCACCCCAGAAATTATTCTTAAAATGGTTGAAAAGCAAGGGAAGCTTATGTCCCTTGGGGAAATTGCGGCCACAATGGGGTTTTGCAAAGTCCACTGTGGCTGCAACCCTGTGAGCCCACGCCAATTGTGGCCCCCTCCCAAGAAGACACTGACTGGAGCCTGTACATCAACTGATAGCAAAAAAGCCCATCCCCTCAGGATGGCCATCATGAAACGTGACCCGCAGATGCCCTTAGTCCAGGTTTGTCTCCAACTGGGACTCCATGACATTTTCACAAATAAAAGAACAGTCAATTTATGGATGCACAGAGTTGTGGTTGCTGCTAGAATCTTGTCCAATCAAGTTCTCACTGGCCCCAGTTTGGTGGATACCAACCCATAAAATTCAACCATTATTAATTTTATAAAAGGGAGGGCAATGAGGACGCGCAATGACGTCATCTTCTTGTTGTATGCCAAGATTTCTGCAAGTATCCAAGATTATGGAAAAAAGAGTATCCAATCTGACGTTTACAAGCGCTTCCCAATCTTTTATCAATTTGTTGGGGTTTTGTTAGCAGTTTCCCCATTGGGTGTCAATCATTACTTGGCAATATCAAACACTGCAGATGGGTATGCCTACCAGAAGGAGCTCAAGGACATGCTGGAGGAGTTGGCTACCCAACAAGCCGTGCACACAGTTGTAATGAGTGCAGAGATGGAGCAGCAGGAATGGGAAACCAAGGAAATTAGGGCTGCAGGGCATACATGCTAGTCCTATCCAACCAAACATGCTGACTTGAATCTTACAGATGTATGTCTTTAAATTTTGGTTCCGTCCTCAGGTGCTTAAAGCCTGCCACCTACAACAAACTATGCACCCAAATTGATAAGGGTTATGAGCTTTTCCTTACTGTGTTTGTCCAGGACCTATCAGATCTTATCATATTCTATGCAAGTGATAGTGATAAGTATAGAAAGGACTCCTGTATCACCCCATACCTATTCATTTGGTTTGTCAAGCCCACATACATGACAGAAGAAGAATTTGAGCAATTGAATCAATCAGCTCTTGCCACCTCTTCCCAATCAACAAACCCTGACTCCCAAGCCAACACATATTCCCTCCTCACTACCTTTGATGCCTTTCCTTTTACAGGTGCAGATGATGACAACATACATTCTGCCCATTTCCTCCCCCTTCTTTTCCTTTGTTGAGTAAAATAAAACTTTTTTATGACAACTAATTAAAGTTGATATTAAATCTTCTAATTCACAATTAATAATATATTCTTTTTACATTATTGACATTCCCCATAATTAATACAATGGTGTAAATTTGATGTGGTAGCATATAATTAGTTGCATGAATATTTTCCATTATCAACAATAAAGTAAAGACCAACAAATGTAAATGTTATATTAGAATATTGCAGGTATGTGTTAAATCCTGATATTTAGATATTAAATGCACAACTAAATGCATTTTGTTTAATAAAATTCATTGTAAACATGGCTTTTTCATTGTAAATTATATAAATAAACTGTTTATATTAGAGAGCCATTAACACTTAGTGAAAATATTGATAAATAGTGCATAAATATAAATTGCAATGAAAAAGGCCTCATTTACAATGAATTTTACTAAACAAAATGCATTGAATTATACACATAATATCAAAATATCAAGAGTTGGCATCTAATTGCAATATTTAATGCAAAATTTACATTTATAGTCCTTAATTTATTATTGATGATGAAAAAAATAATGTGTTGAAGGTAGTACTATAAAAACCAGTTTTTTGATGTAATTCAAAAAAAATTTCAAATATCTATAACTTGATAAATGAATTAGAAGTACACCTGCAAAAGGTTGTTGAAATAGAAGAAAATATCAGGGAAATAGTAACAGGAAAGCTGGGTAACAAGGGCCAGCCACTGATTCAGCCAAAAAGATAATCTGGATAAACTAGGAAATATTATAGATGAAAAGAATAAAGAAGGGATACTCAATCTACAGGGAATAATCTTATCAAGTCTGAAGTTCAATGACACAGCCTACAATTTGTGGGAGTTCTGGCAAGAGGCTAAAAAAACAACAAGAAAATCAAACTGATTGAAGGAATTAAAATCTTAAAGGAAATAAACACAAATTAAGAGGAAGCTAATCAAATAAAAACAGATGAAAATAAAGCAGAATCAAAAAGCAGAAGCGCCACAAAAAACAATGAAAATTTATCAAATGAAGATCAAGAGGAAGTACAAGTAGCACAAAAAATAAGGAAGATCAAGCCCAGGAAATCAAATGAAGAGCAGCCAACACTCATGAAGTTTGCTGAAGGAGAGCCTGTGGCTGAGGGGGCCGCAGGGGAAACAATCAGTAAGTTTTTTATGTTTTACTTATATTTATTTTAGTTATAACTAGAAATGGGGATGAGGTTGCTGAAGTGGCAGCCTTTACGCCCAGTTGGATTTACGGGGGTTACCAATCACTGATAGCCCCTGTAAAGAAAATAAATAAAAATGAAATAAATAAAATAATTCAAATGAACATGAATAATTTTGCAAATATTGAAGCAAAAACCAAGGAATATTTACCACCCACAGGGTGCTTGCCGTGGATTAGGGAATCATGTAAAATAGGAGCAAATATCAATTTCAAAGAGATGACTGAAATTTGCGGGGATATCAAGATAAGCTTCAATGAATATATTTATGAAAGTATTCAACAATTTCTGTTTCAAACATAAATAAATATGAAAAAATCTAATAAAAACTGACTTTCAAATAGGAACTGAATATCTTAAAACTGAAAGTTTTAACAAAGTGTTTAAAGCATTATCAAATAAAGTTGGGGACACAGTCCACGTGGATATGTTTAAACCTTTATTTATTTTGTTTGCCAAGGCATGGGGGCAGATACAAGTTGGGCGCCCTCTAGAACAATATTCAAGTTCAGCCAAACGTCCTACATCAACAGATTAACTCAAATACATAAAAATTATGCATGTTTTCTGAAAAATATACCTCTCAAAGGATTCACAGCGCAATATACCTAGGAATTCTATTACATTGCATATTAAAAACAATCATTAAAAAGTTGGAGGATGTACCAATACAACTTGACATATGCCAATTAGCACTAGAACAGCAGAAGACACCACAGGGGTATAGGATAGTCGAGCACGTCCTGTACAACTCCTTTGCATTGGCATTGTTTTATGGGTATTATGTGCCTCCTGAAAAGAACCTGTTAATTGATTTGCTTACCTGATTGCCTTTTATTAAGTGTTCAGCAACCACTGGGGTGCAGAGCGCCACCCCTCTTGCAATTGCATCCAGAGTTGTTCACCACATACCAAAGAGTATGTGGATCCAATTAGACGCATTAGCAGAAAATTTGATTTTGGGGTATAATTCCCCGGAATAAGCACATTCCCTTTGCAATTTGCATCTTCCTAATAAATTATCTTCCCTTGCAATTTAACTTCTATATTTTTTATTTTTTATTTTTATTTTAAGCTTTAATTTAAATATATAAACTTAAATATTAATATTTAAGTTTTAATATTTAAATTTCAATAGTTAAATTATAATAGTAATATATCTAAGTATATTAAAGACAGTAGTTATAATAAGTGAAAACAAAAAATAATAAAATATGATTTTAAAATGTGTTTATTTAGTTGCTTGTCAGGTACAGGTTCATATATTACATAGTTAAACAACAAGAACTGAATTTATTTGCATCAAGCGGCTTGCTCCACTTATGTTCTAAACAAGTGATTGTTTAGAGCTTGAATTACTTTTATCTTTTAACATGATTTGATAAATAGATTTGCTATGCTTAACATGTGTCATAAGTAATAATTAGTAAAAGATACATGAAAAACATTAGTTTTTGTGTCGTGTGGCTATAGTGGCACTAAATCAATAAGAACAGATGGTGACTTGCAAGGTCCAATTTGTGGCTTAATAAAAGTCAGTGGTACTAAAAAGGGTTCACAATTATTTAAATAAACATAATCTATTTCTATCTTTTTTAATTTTTTATTTGTTAACTCTACATTCAATACAATATTTAGTGCATTATAATAAAAATATGTGTCTCTATATCTAGTAAATTAATTTTACTTAACTTTTGTATGTATTATTATATGCCTATAATACAATTCAACTCCAATTCATACTATATACTTAGCAATTTTTGGGTCCTAATAAAAACAAAATAAAAAAAACAAATAAATCTGGAGCGCCCATTTATCTGATTGGCTTGGAGTTGAGGGCTTTTGGAAGGAAGGATTCCAAGTGCTTGTAAAAAGCTGCCACCACATTAGGTGGCATTGCAAATTGGCTGATCTCAAGAATGTTGAAGAGATCCTTGGTATACTGAGGGAGGCCTTGCTTCACCTTATTCTTGATCCAACCAAACACATCCTTAATTGGATTCAGAAATGGAGAATAGGGCAGAGGAAAGAGGAGTCTCATTGGGCAGTCATCCAGGCAGTGGCTGGCCAAATGACTATTTTTATCTATCAGTGAGAACTCTGACACAACCAGATTTACTTTGTGGAGACTGACATTATCCAACATAACAATGTTGGTTGTGCCCCAGTAATTAATCCAAAGGTACTCCTTGACGGCTCAGAGAAAATTGAGAAAAGTCCTGCTATTGTGGGAACCCTTGATCATTTGATATTGGTCCAATCCGCAAGGACCCAGAAGTGCTACCATTGAATATTCTGGGAACAGAAAGCTGCACAATGTGCTACAACACCCTTGGACTCCTTCTCAACCCACCCATGCCTAGAACTGAGTGAAGAGAAAAATGATGATTCATCAATGTAGAAGAACTGGACATTCCCAGTCTCCATTAGGGCCAGATAAGTCTCAGCATAAATGTGTCAATCCTCAATGGTCTTCTCACTGTTCCTATTGTATTGAAAAACTCCAAGGACCTTCCACAAGAAGCCCAAATTGACCATTGTTTTTTGGACAAGGGGTTTGGAAACAGAAAGCCCAAACTCTGTAGCAAGCATTAATTAGACAGCAAGCGTGTCCAGGTGGCAATCCTTGGTTACACATTGCTTGATTTCCTCAAAAATAAATGAGCATAAGAAGTTTGGCCTGCTGCTTAGCCTTGGTGGAATGTGTCACAGGTGCAGATGGCTCCTCAGTTGTGGCCAATGGCTCATAGGAGGTGTCTAAAACGCGGGGGTAGGAAGTGGCAACTCTTGGATTAAGAGTGCAGGGCTGGGTTACAACTGGGTACACAGTGGAGGTGTAAGTAACCTCAGTGTTCCCAGTGACCCTGGTGTAGGAGACTTTTGCGGCAGGCCTTGAGAGCAGCTTCTGTCTTGGATTCAGGCTGTGTGATCTGGCTTGGGATGCAGGAGGTGGTTGACTGGTGCTGATGCCTTGGGAGGCCTATTTATTGGCATTTATCCCCTTGAGTTGGGTTCTGGGTTTATTCTTGGACCCTCTGAGACGCCCTTGTGGACAGGCTACCCCAGGGGCTGATGCAGGAGCTGGTTGGGAATGCAATTGTTGGTCCATAAAAATAATTTGGAAAATATATTTTAGATTAAACATGTATTTATTTAGGTTTTCGGTTTAGTTGTGAGTAGATATTTTCTCTTGATTTAGCCTTGAATAGTAACAGAATTTCTATATCTGTGATTTGAAGTGTATAATATTGTATCCTTTCCAGTTTTGGATGATTTTAAAGTTTAATAACTTTTTTGTCTAATTATGGTTATTGAGATTGAATTTTTAGTTTGATTTTATCCAGAGTAGAGCTTCTTGATTTGGGTTGATTTATCCTATTTTCTTACTGTACATTCAATTTGGATTCCAGTTCCCGCAATTATTATTTGAGTTTACTAGTGGCATTCAAAAGTGATTTGGAATTTGGTTCATGGATTTGACAATCCCGCAATTCTAAAAAACATAGTAAACTCAATGAAAATGGTTGATGGATTTGAACACTTCAAATCTGATTCCAGTTAATTCATTTCATCCATTGTAAATATGCAGTTTGACTTGAACTTTGAAAAGTGTCTATGAGTTCCTGCATTTTTAAAAATCTAATTAAATACACAAAAAAATCAATTTAATTAAAAAAGGCCATCCCGCAAAAGTGATTCAAAATTTGGACCAAGGATTTGACAATCCCGCATTTTTATGTTTAGGTTCTGAATTTACAGTATGGCAACAAGCAAAAATACTTCAGATTTAAACAAAAATAACTCAGATGTAAAAAAGATTAAAAATAAATAAATTTATATTAATTTACAATATATTTATTTATTTTTAATTTTGTTTACATCTGATTTATTTTTGTTTAAATCCAAAGTATATTTGCTTGTTGCCATAGCTTTTAAAGCTTCTGTATTTTAGTTGGCTTGATAATATTGCTTATATACTTTTGAAAAGCGTATAATACAAGAAAAGATAATTTTTAGAGAGATAATATCTTTATTAAAAAAGAATAATATCTTTATATAACTGTTATTGTACCATATAGCATCCATGTAGATCTTGGTTTTGGAAGAATAGGATCTTTCTTGAAGGTTAAGGCAGTAATTTTAGTATAATCTCTGGATTTAAGTCTTTTTGATAACTTATACTCAATAGTTGAGTCATTTATGTGTAAATAAATTCCTCAAAGGAAGTAATTAAAGATGTTAATATAAAAATTATATATTTTCTTGATATTAAAATAACATAATGTCAAGGGTCTGGATGTACAAGCATTCTGGCTACCACCAACCAGCTTAACATCCAGCCATTGCCCAATTTAGTCCCCTTCCAATATACCGTTTGACATACCAAGAATGGTAACCAAGCAATATCACCTGGCTGTCCTTGTATCCAGTGGCTTAAACGCACCTAGCACATGACCAACCCCTAGGTTTGATCCAACTAAATCCCTGTTACAGCCAAGTCTATATAAGTCTAAAGTATTATCCAATAAAATATACTTCTCTTCTTTCTCATTTCTATATTTGAAGCTTCCCCAAAAGGCGCTCCTTATCAATAAATTTAGAAAAAATAAGATGTATTATATGAGTATGGTCTTTTCAGAGCTATTGATATTTTTAACCAAAGTCAGATTAGATATAACTAAATTCTTGCTAGAAAAATAAAAATGTCATGAGTTTTTCAGTAATATAAGGGGATAAAGAGCTGTAAATGTTTTTGATGTGGCACAACAAAGACATCACTTATAAGTAAAAAAAGACACAGTCAAAATCAACAACATAACTTAACATCAGAAAGAAATTGACACAGTGCATGTATATTCCAGACTTTAAAATGTACTTGGATGTATATGATTTTGTACAGAAAGATATACTAAGAACACAGAAGCATCAAATAGAAAGTACAAAAAAGTTGTGCACACAAAAAAAGCCAAGAAAAACATTATTCTTTCACTTTATTTTTCTTAAAAGCAAGATCCAAAGAGTAAATAGAAACACCACCTGTAATCCTGTGAACTTTATTTAGGATATTGGGGGTATCAACTTTTAAAATCCATCTTTCAGATTAGATCAATTAAATATTATATAGCAGTTTTTTAATAAAATCTGACCCATAATAAAACCATTAAAAACTATATTTTTATTTTATTGAGAGCTTATTTTATTTCTAAAGTGTTTTTAAAGCAATAGTGAGTTTTCCATTATTGACACTCAGTACCAAGAGCTTGTGATATTCATCAGCCAAGAGCAAGGGGATAGTACTACTGACTTATACATCCAGAACTTTAGCTACACTAAAGAGGATGAAGAGTGGTAATTTCTATTTTTAAGCTGATTTCCTAATTTTTAAACATTGTTTACTACCTTAGGCACAACTAAGGACACAACAGAGAAATCCTAACTGTAGTATTGGTTTTTTTACTAAGCCAAGAGGTTAGTCTTCAGGAATGAATAAGGGGTGTTGCAAGTGAATCAATAACAGTTCAGTATTTAGATTGGGGAAGACAACAGACCAAATATAAATGACAATAATGAAAATAAGGTGTGTTTATTTTAAGAATAGCACAGTTGATACTGTAGATTCAGAACCTGAACGTAAAAATGCAGGATTGTCAAATCCTTGGTCCAAATTTTGAATCGCTTTTATGGGATAGCTTTTTAATAAATTGAATTCTTTGTATTTTATTTGGATTTTTAAAAATGTGAGAACTTATAGACACTTTGCAGATTTCAAGTCAAACTGCACATTTCCAATGGACAAAATGAATTAACTCAAATCAGATTTGAAGCGTTCAAATCCATTAAAAATTTTCATTAAGTTTACTATGTTTTTTGAAATTGCAAGATTGTCAAATCCAAGAACCAAATTTCAAATCACTTTTGAATGCCACTAGTAAACCCAAATAATAATTGCAGGGACTGGAATCCAAATTGAATGTACAGTAAGAAACTAGGACAAATCAACCCAAATCAAGAAGCTCCACTCTGGATAAAATCAAATGAAAAATCCAATCTCAACAACCATGTTTAGACATGAAATTAAGTGAAATGTAAATTTGTCTAGACTGGAAATGATGCAATATTCTGCACTCTAAATCAAAAATAGAGCAACCATAAACCCATATAATGATGTATGAGCTACCCTCCTATGACGCAGAATTTTTTTAAAAGTTTCAAGGAAGGAAGGAGGGGGAAAGATAAACTATCAGTTTACTACAAAAGTGTTAATGTATTGCTATTAAGGATACTTGATTACAGTAGATTTTTAAAAATGCTAATAATAAAATAGAATTATATATTACAATCTATCTTATCATGTTGTCTTTTCCTTGATGTGTTTATAGTTCATTTGCTGTTGATAATGTGCTTGTGTTTAATTGGATAGTTTCACCTCCAGTTGCCTCCTTGAGACCAGCTGGTCTCAAGGAGGCAACTTGATTTCCTATTGCCAAGGCAACTGGAGGTGAAACTATCCAATTAAACACAAGCACATTATCAACAGCAAATGAACTATAAACACATCAAGGAAAAGACAACATGATAAGATAGATTGTAATATATAATTCTATTTTATTATTAGCATTTTTAAAAATCTACTGTAATCAAGTATCTAAATTTTAGCTGTCCTAAAATGGAATAGGGCAATTCTTGAGAATGCCTATGATTCCTAAAAGAATTAGCACAAATACACTCTAGATCCTTTAACATCCTTTTTGAGACACCCATAAATTATATTTATTTCAAATTCATTGCAATTTTGATTTGAAACTTGATTCTTGGATTTGACAATCCCACAATTTCAGATTTGTTAAGTTTTACATGTTGTCTATGATTTGTTAGACATACAGGAAACCTTAAATTTTACATTATAATCCTGCATTTCTGATTCATGTATCCATCATTTGTTGCTGTGTTTTGTCTTTTGTTAGTCGAGTTATCTGCTCAAGGGATTCAAAATTTGCCAATTTAAATAAATCAAAAAAGTCAATTTAAATGGTTGATTTTATTAAATATTTTAATTTTCACTCAGCTGAGTTGCCTGCAAAAGTGATTTGAAATTTGGACCAAGAATTTGACAATACCGCATTTTTACGACCAGGTTTTGAATTGACAGTATACTATATTTGGGAGCCACAAGTTGCCAGTGGGTGCATAGTGGTGTGTTTTATATAACGTTTTGGGCTGGGAATATCTTAAGTGAGGGATCAGCACGTCAAATTGGCATCACTCCTAATTTGGGATGATGTCTATTTGCGACATTGTCCAAAGGACACATTATACTGTTAGTTGCTTTATGGGGCGTCTCTTTGAGCACCCCTGTGTATTTTGAGATACTTAGAGGGCGGGGGAGTAATCTCGGTTGCAACAATTAGATGGTTTCATATTCATGTTCCTTAGTTTTCACATTCCCTTAAATGAAGCTAAATTAATTCCAGTTCATTCAGGTTGGCATCACTTTATCTATTATGATTGTTATACTGCACAAATAGGTTTCTTCACTATCCTTCTAGTAATTGATCAACATTAAAAAGCCCTATATATCCTTCACTTTTATAGTAATAATATAATGTTCATCCACTTTCTATTTTGGTTATTTTTTTACCTCAGTGAATCTTCCTCTCTGGTAGGAGGATTTCTTATAATATTATAACTCCCAGGGCCTTAAGCACAATCCTCAAATCTTTTGTGATAAAGATTTCTTGTTGTGTTCTCTTGAAAGTTATTGCAATGAGCCAAACACACCAGGTCTTGACAACCAGGACTCTAAGCAGGGTTCTTTATAACAGGCTTTCTAAACTGTGGATCAAGTCAGGGCTGAATCAACCTGCTACCCAAAATGGCATCAATCAACTTTACCACTTGACCCAATATTAAGATCACACATCCACTCATAGAGAACAAGTAGAATCAGAATACGCCATGGCCATCTAGGATCATTTCTTACTACCAAGTGTCACAAGGGAACCTGATTCTGTTAATGCTAAAAGCCCTTAATTTTTCAAATAAACAAAATATTCTTCCAAATTCCTCTCCTCTGTTTCTTCCTGTGATTTTTGAACGCAGTGGAGTTACAAAAAATCTATTTGGTGAGCACCGAATGAATGACTGTGTGCAAGGAGTAGTAAACTTTGAGGCAAATGATGTGATTTGGAGTATCTTTTGAGGCGTTTTTTGTTACTAATAATGCCTATGATGTGAATTCATTTAGATTTTAAACAAATAGTAAATATAATGTTAATTGAAAATATCAATAAAAATCAAGGTTACCAAAAACAGGGGTTGCTAAAACCCTCAAGGCCTGCTAATTTTTAAGAAATTCATCTAGCGATTTAATTAAAGGCCAGAGTGATTGCATCTATATTATCTCATTTGAAAGTTTACCAGTTTGCAGAAAAATGTATTCATTAATATAAGCTTTCAGGTTAAGAATTAGAAACTTAATGGTTCAAAAAAAACCTAATTTATCTATTAGTATATTCTTATAGCAAGATGAACTATGCTAACTGCTTTTGAGCACTACATCAACTACAATAGACCTAGGTTGAGACGATATCGCTTTCTCTTACAGCGCTATTATATGATGTATTATATATTCTATAGGTAATCATTTAATTAAATGTAACTTATTAATCTTTACAGTCTCTAAAATGACATTCTTTTCAATATAGATCATTGTGGTTTACTTTGAAGTCTTTGAGGTCGATGATTTTGCTTGAGGATTGAATATTCGTTCTCTAGCTTTTTGATAATCCTCTTGACGCTGTGACAACTTTTTATCTAAGTCTTCTAGATTCTGAGTTGAGGTAGTCTTTGGCTTCTCTTCTGCTTGTTTTGGTCTAGCGAGCAATCGAACCTAATAAAAGGATCAATGTCATTGACTGTAATGCTCAAATATCAGCACAAGTATAGACTTACGGGTGGGACGTATTCAGTGTATGTTGGGTTTTGGTTGACAATTTCAACTTTCTTGGCTTGAGCTCTGAACAAATTTAAGAAATAGAATTACAAATAACCAACATTTGTGGTGCTTTGATGACAGGATTAAGCCCTTTCTCTGGTACAATGGGTTCGAGCTAAAGAATTAAAACGAATTTGTTGGTTGATATTACCCCAGCATCTACAGCATTCTCCCAATCATCCCAGACTTCATCGGATTTTTTGTTATTGTTATAACTCATTCTGTTGGAATTAATTGTTATTGTTTGGCATTCCTCAAAATCTCGCTGCTAGCTTTTGATCCGATGTCAGATTTACAAAGTAAAATTGAACAGTATATAAAAACTCAGCAATATTTAACGCAGTAAGATGTTCGAAAATGAAGAATAACCTGCTTCAGGCAATATATGATACCTTTACATAAATTTTATTTAAACACTACTTTTGAAAGAATGCTTTACATCTTTCCATTTATGTTCAAAATTATTTTTTATTGTGGAAACAAAATAAAAATCAAGCTGACAAAGAAACCGGTCATGATAAGCTGCCCGTCAACTCGAATTACGATGTATATTTAAAAAGCCCTCAAGGTAAACATTAGGCTCGTGCGCTTAAGACACACAAGACCAAAAAAATATTCAAGCGGGCAAGATTTAAGTTCTAGGTAAAGTCATTTCAAAACGGAAGAAAGCACATGTTTTGTTAAAGATTTCTTTTTGAATCTATCGGCGGGGGATGAAATAAAAGACTACAAAAACTTCAAATAAAAACTTAGCCATGATATGATATTCGAAAAGCATTCCTCTTCAAACGATAAGAGTAAAATGCTAAGAGTTCATAATGAGTTAAATTGAAAGGGACAAGGCTTTTAAATCGTGGGGTGAGGATAGTACAAAAGGCACCATGAAGAAGTATGTATCCAGAGAATGTTTGTTTTATTGAAAAAAATAAAGGCAATAAAATGAATTCGGTCAAAAGCTCAAAAACATCTCAATATGAAATTGTATATAAGCATAGTCAAAGCGAAAGAAGAAAAGTATTTTTTGATGAAACTGAACAAACTTATCTTTAAAACAATATTAATTGCTATAGTAAAACCCTGCCTTGAAAATCCTGTAAATTGTTGATTAAGAAGTACCCAGGGCATATGATGTTTATTTATGCTTTCTTTTATCACTCTGGCCTTTAAACTCTGGCTTTCAAAATGCAATAATTCCGCTTCAGCATCAAATGTTTTAATGGCCTTAAATTGATGCTAAAAAATGATCTACTGCTTCGCTTGAAACAATATAATGCAGACCAATCCAATATATCAGTATTAAAAGTATACGTCATAAAAATATATTACATATTGTTTAAAATAATCTGTAACAAATCAAATAAATTTCATTCTACAGCTACCTTTTTACTATCATCATCTAGCTAGCTCAATCTAAACCATCAGCAAATATATATTCACTTTTCAAAATATCACTGAATGTTTAATAGTCCCTATTTTATATTTAAAATACATTGAATCTTTACATATGGGTTTTATAACCTGTTGAGATAAATGAAATCCCTTCAGCCTAAAGTGAAGTCAACTCAGCTGAGAACGAAATCAACTGAGCTCAAAGAGGAATTAAAAATCAATGAATTTATATTAATTAACAATAGATTTGGGTTCAGTTCAATATCATTCTGAGATGCATTGATTTCATTTACAGATGAGTTGATTTCAATTGTAGATGAGTTTTTTTGCTTAGTGCCATAGCTTTGAAAACTACTGTACTCTATTTGATATGAAGATAGAGGATTATATAATATCATGGAAAGCCATATACTGTCCATGTACATCATGGTAGTCATGGGGCTTCTCTAGGTAATGTTTCATTTAGGATTTGAAATGCTTGGTTCCTGTACAAGATGGATGTTTGATAAGAGTGCCCCCAATTGTTCATTAATGGGGAATGGTTTTCCCAAGTGGAAGTAATTCTAGATATTGTATCATTACATGGTTTTTGAGAACAAAATGAACTAAGTCACTGAAGTAAAAAGCCTGATCCCACAGCAAACCCCTATAGTAACTGAAACAGACAACAGAAAATATCAAGTATCAAAATAAATCAATACATCTATCATTATGATGCCATTACATCCTAATTAATATATATAATCTATAAGAGAAAATGTAAATATAATATTCTGAGCATCTCTTTTGGGGTGAAAATTATCAAATATATCAATAGAAACAGCCTAAAGTGCACATTTACAGCCAAAAATAAAATATATAGAAATTTTAAAGCCTAATTTTGTAAAGTTACTCCCCCCTTTGGCCTTAGATAGGACAATCTTTCCCTGGTGTACAAAGAAAGCTGCTCAAAACCCAGCCAAACTGCTCAATTCTTTTGAGGATTTAGTGCACACTGTATATGAAAGATTTGTATTGGCATACCCCGAGACTCTCCTGTCTTCACTGCCCCGCCCTGGGAGGAAACACTGATTGATTTGGACTACTTATTGACATGGTATCAAACATTATTAAATACTATTAGAGCCGGCCAATCAGAACAACCCACATTGCAGTCCCCAATCCCAAATGGATCCCCTGAATCCCAAACTTACTCCAGCCAATCAAATGGAGTTTTGGAAATTTGTCCAAATCTTTCCAGTCCCCCTGACTTTGCCCAGCAAAACTTCTCCCCCAACCAATCAGATCAAATAAAAAAATCTGGTGATCTCTCAAACTCTAACCCATTTCCTTAAGTCAAGCAAGGGGACTTTTAGTCCCCTGCTTGTTAATTCTCTTACTCAATAAAACTTTAGAGTTTTCCAAAACACAAATTCAAATTTATTTTTCCTTTAGAACTCTTATTTGAGTTATTTAAATCATTGAAAAGTGTTAGTGCAAATTCTAAGTTCTCTTACCTTTCCTTTGACTCGTTTGAGCCTGGCAGTCTTTTCTGAATCCCTAGGAGAAGTGTTAGTGTATAAGTTTTACTCAGTGTACTTAAGCTCTCAAAAATACCATTTGAACTTGAAATTTAAGTTAGTAGTTAATATAGAAACTTAATTTATATTCAAATTTACTATTTTATTTTCTTTCTTCAACCCGCTTTTGTTCTGCTTGTTGCCCAAGCCACCTGAGATATTCTCCAAGCCCTTTTAGAGCTTCCTGCTTTAATTCTGCCTGAGTTTCTGGTGACTATACCAGTTTAATTAATTTTTATAACTTTGAGGCTCTGAAATTGCACTTTCAGACTCCAGATTTCCTGGAGATTGCAATAATGATACTCCCTGTTCTTAAATTTGTCATGTTTTCCCTGACTCTATTTTTGCTGCTTATTTGGTCTACTTCCCCAGACCTTTGGGACCAGATTTTCTCTTCTGCGCGCCTTGTGGGGGATGACCCTTCTAGGCTCTTGTACCTCCCAAATAATCTTCTCTCTCCAGGGAAGATCCTTGTCAAGAGTCTGACTTGTGACAAAATGGACTTGTACTCCCCTGAACCTAACCTGTATGCTTCTCCTGTTGAAGAAGCACTTGCATCCCCTTCCCCTCAGTTAGAAGAAGAGATCCCTGGGTCCCAGCAGGAAGATGAAGTTTTGGAATATGTTCTCTTGCGCACTCCTTGGTTGCTCACGGGCCTGATGTTGATGAGTCTGAACTCCTACTTTCTGCAGCTGCCCCCTGTATCCTCCCTTTGGTCCCCTTTTAGAGTGGCTGTCCCAGTGATCCACTGGGCAGCATCTTAGTGGTTTATCTCACCAGGATGAGAGACAAACTTAGTTAGTTTAGTCCCCCTCTCTTAAAAATTTGAAAAAGAGAGTAGGGATATTAATCTTTTATGCTACTATATATAGAAAAATAAAAAAATCCATTTAACCCTTTATATAGATAGACTGATTTTAATTTTATTTTATTTTTATACCAAAATGAAAGCTTCACAACAACAGAGTAACAATGCAGCTGTCACAGTAAGTTCCATAATGCCGGGTATTGTCTGTCCAAGTAAGAAGGCACGGACGGCTGGGAAACCTGTATCAAAATTGACCAAGTTAACGGATTTAAACCAAACGCTCAATCAAAAATGGGTCACGGCTGCTCCAGTATGCTAACTGAAACTAGCTCCCCCTTGTAAACTGACTTTGATAAATCAGCGTAATATGAGGGTCACCCAATATAAGCTCACTAATCAGCATGGTTGTCAGAAACTGGTCATACAAGGGTTCTTTGCAACCTGGACTAGATACTTACTAGAAGATGCCAAAGGAATAGGAGATCAAGACTCAGGTGGTATTGCTTAGTCAATTTTTCTGATATATATTGAATAATTTTCCCTGTTTTAACTCTAAGAGTCAAGTCCTCCTAAATTTACTCAATAAAAATCAATTATCCCAAGTTCTAATTTTAAATTTTAAAAATGCATCCTGTGCTTGGGTTATTGCGGTATATCCTGTACAATCTGATTCTGAACAGAATCATTTCAGGAAGATGGGGCCCAGCATTGGGAACTTTGTCGTCGGCACCGCAAAATGTTAATTTCATGCCAGCCAATTTTGTAGCTCCTCCCTCCATTCCTGAAGATGAAAATTGGGTCACTTCTCAATGCCCAGAATTCTACACTGAAGATGCTTTGTGCTTTCCCAGGTCATTTATCTTGGTTTACTCTGGTTAGGATTGATTGTTCTACTTAATCCTGGAGTTACAATTGGAAAATTCACAAAAAAATATCTGAAGCCGCGTTGGTGGTTAATCATCAATTCTATGTGGATTTGGGTGGTTATTCCCCATCATTTAGAAACGGCATCATATTATCCAGTTATTTCCGTCACAGCAGCCACTGTGTGCTGTGGTTGCAGCCACCCCCACGGGTCAAAGAACAGAGTTGGTGCAACACAAGTGCCTACTCAGGAAGGAGACAGGAGAGGAGAGAATACCATGAGGTTGCATTTACACAACCAGTTCAAGTAGCTTGATATTAAAGGTCACAGAGAATAAACCCTAGGGTCCCCAAGCTGACCAAAAACTACACCAAGGTCACCATCACCAAAATAGTAAATTACATCATCACTGAGAAGGTGCACTTTGTATATAACCCTGTATACTGCAGTGATGGTGTTCCAGCTAACATTATGGGGAAGGTGAAGCCTATCCTTGACACTAGCTACAAGCTCTACATCAGTGATAACAAAGGGGAAGATGTCAACAAGGAGCCATAATACTATCAAACTACTGATGGGCAGCAGGTGCTAAAGAAGGTCACAGCCTTTTACAACAAGGTGCCTATGCCTTGTGTTGTGGCTGGGCCTGTGGAGTCACTTTCCAATAACAAAAATGCCAAGTACCACGTCATCCCAACAACACCCAGGAGACCTTTAAAAGACTTATGGAGGAGACAAACAACTACAAGAAGGCCTCAAAAATTGTCAATGTTTTGGAAAAATATGCACCCAGGCTCCACACTATCTACCTGAAAATAGGTGTTATTCTCCTTTTAGAGAAATCCAAGTGAAAACCAATCCTATTGGTTAAGGAATACCTGTGGGCTATCTGACAGTGGATCAATTAAAACTGCCATATTGAACGGGAAAATATACAGCAATAGTCAAATCTGCTTTTGATTTTGATGCCTTGATTTTGACTTTCTATTGTGTGGTGAAGAGTTTGAGATTCTATTGGAAAAAAACTTGGGGTTTTCCCATACACTTGAAATAGCCCAATGAACATTGAGTACCATCAAAAATACACTGAGACATACATTGCTTTAAAGGAGAGGGCACAGTAAAACTCTATTGTAATTTAACTGTCCTGTTTAGCTACATTAAATACCTGAGGTTCAACAGATATGAGGGTTTATAAATTCATGTGTGCTTCATTAACATGAAAATATGGGAAATAAAACCCATTATTGCTAATAACCACTAGAATAGAAAAACAAGTGAATTGCAAACTTGAATTATTGATTTATTGAGTATTTGCCAGTGTATATACTGTGCTGGAAAATTGGTAAACTTTCAGTTGAGAAAATATGTTTGATTGTTATGATTATCAGGTAATCAGGTGTTTCAGTTGTTATCTAACTGAAATCTTCCTGATGTGATCTGTTACATCACACTATTACATCAATGAATTTTCCTTTGTGTTGTCCGTGTGCAATATCTACAGCTATGTGCCCAAAGGTGCTAAGGATGGTGTATCCCTGTGTGAAGCTGTTTGTACTGCACCCTTCTTGATGATAGCCCTTCTTGGTCCCCTTGGTATTGAACTTTATCAAATGGTCAAGGGTTTGCACAATAGTGATGCCTTTCTTGAATTTCTCTGATTGGTTTGGGAATACCTCTGAGTCACTAGTTTAGGTTTCATCAATGTTATTATATTGGATAATGTTGGGCTTCACAAGGTGACTGATATTCTTGAGAAGTTTCCAATGATTGATCCTGGCACTGGAATTGGCTCCCAGCAATTGGCTACAGCGCCTTTATGACTGTTATTCCTCCCTGCCTATTTCCCATTCCTTAATTCAATTGAGGAGGTCTTTGGGTGGCTCAAGCAAGTCTTCAAGAAGGGGACGTCATCTGGGCCAGATGTTTTTTTTCAATTTGCTGCAGGTTGGTGTCCATACTCTCCTAGCTGAGACTGTGGCAAATTTCTATACACTTTCTGATTTTTACATTCCTGCTTGTTTTGCAATGCAATCAATCAAGTAAACAATCATAATTTTATTTTTTTATTATATAATTTATATAATTATACACTACTTCTATTACTAGCAATTAGAGATAGTCAGGATTTTGGGATATTGACTAATTAATGGTTTCAACTAATTAACACAGACCAGCTGTTAATTGCTCTTAGGGCCAATTTCAACCTTTAACACTGGCAACTGGGCCACAAGATCAATGGATCAGTGACCAAATAATATCCTGGCATTAAAAATTCCTTGTTCCCAATTAATTAATGAAGCCTGCAATTATTAATCATTGACCAGTTACCTTCCTCAAGCTCCTCAATATAAATTTAATAATAATTACTATTCTAAACTTTAATTATTCCTAGAAAAAGAGGGCTGCCATATAAACTGTCATCTATATTGCGTCTATAAGAGTCCACCATGGACTGGGCTGCCAGGCCAAAAACTCTAAGATAAAAGGCTATGAGCCTTCTTTATTAGAGTAGCTCTGATTAGATACAGTATAGTTTAACAATAATCTCTGTAAACTAGTAGCCAGCCTCTGGCTAGCTAGCCCTGGATAGTGGCCCAGGCAGACAACTGATTCAGCTGGTTAAGGGATTCAGTTGTGTAGTGTGACTAGAACAAACACTATAAGCCAAGGAAGTTGTCTTACAAGCTTCAATCAAAATCCACCCAGAAAAGACCGGCCCTCCTGCCGTAACGCCCTAATGCTACTTCAGTCTCTACTTAGTGTTGTAAGCTAACTTGGGAAAGCACATGCAGGCGGGCCACCTTAAAGCTGGTTCATTAGAATAAAAGACAGATGATTCTTTACTTAATTGATTATTGATCCAAGTACTATTTCCTTGATTTTATTGTCTCTGTCACTGCCTATACTGGTTTCCAGGTGGAATCCCACAAGAGAGACAGGCCAGGCCTTGAAAACCATGTACACAACGGGGGCAATCCTGAAAAGATAGTTTACTGCAGTGGCCCAGGGAGACCAACTTCCAGTGTGAGGCACAACCTGATTGACTAGCCCCAACACTGTAATATAGTCAAACCCCTGCTTGCTGAAATCATGGGTAGAAAGAGCATCTGGCAGGGGAAGAGTGGCTGATATCTCCTTCATAATTGTTGAAATCTGGCCTCTATAACAACCAGGAGGGAGATCCAGGTGGTGGGGATGGTAGAACTCCAAGTCAAGGGCACAAGCTGGCGTAACCAAAGGAATAAGAGCAGAACCAGGAGGGTAGGGGAAGACATGTGAATATTTTGTTGCTAATTTATGTAAAGATGCAATAAGAATAATTATATTGGTATAAAAATAAACAATTCCTGCAATCAAATAATGGGTCCTGGTCATAAAGACTTTTATTATGATGATGTTAACAGTAAAGAAGGCTTCCCTTCTTCACTTATAATTACTGGGAATAATTTAGTCTTTTGTGCCACCAGAGGTCTGGTGACAATATCTTCAATGACATTGACAATTATTTTGGAAACCTGTATGTTAGTGCCTAGGGATGAGTTTAAATTGGCTGCTTCTTCATAATGATGGGTTTGGCTTCAGACTGCCAAGGTATCACAGCTATTAACAGAGCCCACAAGGAATTAGTTGCCTAATTGCTAAATTGAGCAATTTCTTGTACAATATAATATTTGCTAATATAGGGGAGAACCAATTTGTGTTTAAAATTTATCTCAGGGTTTTTGCAGCATGTGGTACTTGCAAACTCCTGGTCATTTGTGGTCAAAAGGGGGTTCCTATGGAGAGGCAATTATTAATTGTTTTCACATAGTTTGCTGTGCTGCGACCAGTCATGGTAGCTGATTGTCTTGGGAATTCTGGGACCTGACACTCTATTAGCCTTTATTAGTAGAGAGAATATGATACTTTCAAAACATCCAGGTTGACTCCCCAGTAAGGTTCCTCCCAAATGGTTCTGTAACCTGCAACCTAACTTTCCTGTGAACCAAAGCCAAATGTGGAAGTTGAATCAAATTAACAAATCCAGCAACATGACCAAATGAAAATCCCAGCACAGTGGACAGCTCAATTTAGCTTTTGACTCATTACAAGGATCAATCCACCCCCCACCAATCCAACTGAGTAATCTTCATAAGCATGTTCCTACTACCCTGATTCACAATAACTATATAATCACTATCTCCCAATAAAGATTATTATCTAGTTCCTAAATATTTTCCCCTTTTAACTCTGCTAAAACAGCACAGTTATAACATTGGTAGCAGAAGTAGGTTTTCCATCCTACTTTACCCCCAAAATTCTTCCTGTTGCCTTTACTTGCGGCAGCCAACAAATCCTTGATAGAATCATGTCTGGCCTCCCTGTAAAACTGGATGCCCTACTGCCCAGGACCAAGATACCAGAAGGGTACATAATATACCAAAACATGGTGATGCTGGTCCTCACCTTCAACGCCCTATCAGCACAAGGGTTCTTTCAGCCACCCTCTGCCAACCCTGAAGCCAATGATGAAAGCATCATTCCTGCTCACGTAGCCTAGCAACTCCACAGTGTTTACTTGGAGTCATTTACAGGAGCTAATGACAACAATTTCACAGCATGGATCTAATTTGCTCAAAGCAAGCTGACAAAGATGAAGTGCCCAAAACGTTTCTTGATTGCAGAGATATTTTCAGGGACCCAATTAAGAGGGAACAAGTCCCCAATCTTGTGAGCCAAGGCCCCTAAGTTAAGCCCTGCAAAAAAAACCAATAGGCACCTTAGCCATGGCAGGCTGACCAAAGTGTCCTAGGTAGGCAAACCTTCCCACCATAGAGCTGAACCTGCCCAATAGGTAACATCCTACCAATTAAGCCAACATGTAGAAGGATGCATTGGGTCTAACCAAGGAAGGTTCAGCTGGTGGAGGTGGAGCAGCCATAATGGAACTTTCTTCCCCAGTGTCCTGAGGGATATTTGAACCATCCATTAGCCAAGGACTCCTTCTGGTGGGAGTCATCAGGAGAGGAGTTGTACCTGTCTGTAGTAGTTGGATTCTCCAAATCCAATACCACAGATAGAAAAGGGACTAGAAAAAAGAACAGGAAATAACTTACCTTCATGGCTTTAAAAAGGGGATTACAGAAGTAAGTGTGATCAAGATTTATTATAAAGGATAATCTTTATTGTTAGAGCAAGTAGAGAAAGTATAAAGAACTCACTTAAATACCTCAGTGGGAAGCTATAAACATTTAAGAGGTTCAATGAATAGAAGGGGATTTAAAATAAAATTTCACTGAAATTATGGCTGAAGAGATCATCTTTACCATTTAATCTTCTACCTTCAGCTTAATAAAATAGACTATAAAATTAAGCACCAAGAGGTAACCAGAGAAAGCCACAAGAAACGCCATAATTAAGTGGTGGTATAGTGGAAATGAAAGTCAGACAAGTATGGAGCCTTCACCAAAGGTAGAGAAACTGGTTCTGAGAGCGTCAAGGCCAGTTTACACAGCCAATCAGAGTTGCAGCGGTAAGTGACGTTGCTTAGTAAACTGTTAACCTTTTCAAAGTTGGATTTAATAGCAAAAGCTGAACCAAATAAAGTGGTTTTACATAAATAGATGATGTATACACAATAGTGGAGTTTAGACTAGCATTAACCTTGTCCTTAGAGTTCTGGGTTTGATCCCTGTCTGGCTCCAAGCCAGAGTTCAAAATGGTGTCCAAAACTTGGTTTCTGGTTTGATTTGATTTGGTATATGTAAAATGGTATCCACATAATTAATGTAGTCAGGGAAGAATTCCCTGAAATATATCCATTTGCCTGACTCACAACACAAGAGCCTGGTGCAAAAAATGGCATGAGGATCATACAGAAAAAGACCGGAATACTTTCAAATTGGACTTCTTGGCAAGATTTGTGATGAAAGACACAGTTCTTATGATCATATTTCAGGT
The DNA here is from genome assembly GCA_014839935.2 of Entomophthora muscae. NCBI lineage: Eukaryota > Fungi > Entomophthoromycota > Entomophthoromycetes > Entomophthorales > Entomophthoraceae > Entomophthora > Entomophthora muscae. The sequence goes on along the minus strand of QTSX02002340.1, from coordinate 29,632 downwards.
GAAGAACTTGACACAGACTGGCACAGTGAAGAAGCTCACCCGCGCCTACAAGGAACTCTGACTATGTGCCCCCTCAGATATGGCTTTTGACACTCCAGCCACTCACCTCATGTACTATGACACACTCAAGTCACATGTGATGAGACACATAAACCTGAATCAAGTGACTAACTTGCAAAGTCTGTATCACAAGGCAGAGAAAGAAGAACAAACATCCAACACTCTCCACAAGGCGCAAACAGGAAAGAGGGAGCGTCCCAAGGACTTCCACACAGGCAGGCACTCCACTCAACCACCCCCTGGAAACAACAGGAATAACACCAACCATAAACCCAAAGGTTCAAATGGACATGGAAGTGGGAACAATGGCCAGTCAAATTGTACCCATTTCTGTATCACCGCCACACAAGGTAATCAAGTCAAGGGAAAAGGCCGGGGAGAGCATTAAGCAAGCCAAGCTCTCCCCACATGACTCCTGACTTGCCCAACAATGAGTACCAACCTGAGGACGTGGACCAATGCCCAATGATCCAAGTGCCCTTGGAGGACCCGGTACTGTACACCATTGCCAGAAATCCCAATAAATTGATGTCATATCCTTTCTGTTTTTGTAGTTACACAGGCTCAGCACTCCTGGATTTGGGTGCAGATTGAACCCTAGTCAACAGCAGCTTTGTGGCTAAGTTCAAGCTGGCCACTAATTCTTTGCAGATTATGAACGTGGATTTAGCTGATGAACATCACATTGCTGTGACAAGGGAAACTTCCCCCTTCTCTGTCATGCTTGAGAATCTACACTCCACCATCCAAGGTCCTGTCATTGACTTTCCAAAGTTTGACATTGTATTGTGGTTAGATTGGTTACAAAAAAACAATCCTCATGTAGACTGGGTAACCTCAGTGTTGACCATCAAGCGTGAAGGTGTCAACCACCAGATCTACCCTGACTCAGTGGACCAACTCCTACGCAACCAAGTCTTTGTGCGCATCACAGAGACCCTGGACAAAAAGGAAGACCTGAAGGCAATTGACTGGGAATTCTTCCAGTACAAGATCATACACTTCAAGGACCACCAGGATACCTCCACACCTCAGGATCACAAAATTGTGGCCCTCCATCCAGAAATCTTCAAGGAAGCTCTTCCAGGACTGCTGCCTGAGAAACACATACATCATGCCATAAAAATCAAGCGTGAAGTTCCCAAGGCACATCTGATATACTGTCTCACACTAAATGAGGACAATGTACTTTGTACCTACCTTAAAGAAGTCCTGAAGAAGGGGTTTATTTGACTTTCACAATCCCCCTTTGGGGCTGCCTTATTCTTTTTAGCAAAGAAAGATGGTTCCCTCAGGTTAGTCACCAACTACCATGCACTAAATGAGGACACCATTAATAATTGCTACCCCTTTCACTCATTGTCAACATCTTTGATGCCTTAGGCGGGGCAACAGTCTTCTCTAAGATTGACCTGGCCGCTGGATACAGCTAGATTTGCATCAAAGAAGAAGACATTCCAAAAACTGCATTCCAAACTAAGTATGGCTTGTACAAGTGTGTTGTACTTAACTTTGGAATGACCAACACTCTTCCAATATTTATCACGTTCATGAATGAAGTCTTCACACCACACATTGAAAAGCTTGTATTAGTATACTTGGAAAATATAATTGTATACAGCCCCACTACTGAGCAGCATCACAAGGATCTAGAGGAAGTGTTTGCAACGTTGGCACAACATAAGCTACTTGCCAAGCCATTCAAGTGCCTTTTCTACAGCAGACAGCTCCTCTTCTTGTAGAATGTGATATCTAAAGGCGGCATCAAACCCAAAAGCAAAAGATCAAAGCCATATGCAAGATGCCATCACCCAAGTACATGGGGGAACTTAGAACCTTCATAGGTATGATAGACTAAGTACACCAATTTATACCAGACTGTGATATCACAACACCATTATCTGACATTATGGGCACCAAGTTTCATTTTATATAGACCTTTCAAAAGGACCTTTTCTTCTGTTGCCCGAAAGAAAAAACTAGTATCTGTTCCAATCTTAAAGTACCCCAAAAGAGATAGGGACTGTGACCGTACTACAGTCATGTTGGGCTGTGGTTTCACAAAGAGGTTGAATTGTGATGAATTTCATAGGTTGAAATTCAAAACAATAGGATTGGCCTGGGAGAGATTTTCCAGTGTAGTAATGGATTACCCAGGAATCAATTAGACTGTACTAATTGAGGGCAAAAATGAATATCTGAACGGTTCAGATTATGAGACTAAGTGTCTCAAATCAATTGATTAACTGGGAAAGTTAATTAATTGATACCCTTGAATATGATTAATGAGGATTTAATCATAGGGACAAAATGGACTTGACTGTGTCAAGTAAAGACTTGTTGTCTTTGAACAGATTAATTAACTGGGAAGGCAATTAATTAATATATGCTGGGAATATAATTAATCAGGATTTAATTATATTGTTTATTTTTCTTGACTGTGTCAAGAAGTTTGGTTAAGGTTAGCCAAAAGTAAACCCCCAAATTTTGGGTTAAAAGCGCCGTTTTGGCAAATTAATTAGGTTAGAAGCGTTGCCGCGCCGCCTAATTGATTTGTAAAGCGCCAAGGCAGCGCCCAGTAAATGTTTCAGGTGCTGCCTGGGAAAGTTCCTGGGCGCCACAGTGGCGCCTAGTTTGAGTTTCAAAGCGGTTTACTGGGGTTTTAATGCAAAAAACCATTAAATGCAGAAAAGCAGCTAAATGTAGACAATTGTGTCTATGCATTCAGGATTGATCAGCTGGTTCCCAGTTGGAACAAGGATAGATTGAATCAGCAATACATATATTCCACAGGGTTTTGGTGCCAGAAGTCTGGAATGCTTCAAGCCAAAGCAATACATTTTCACAGAAGGAATCAGGTGATTCTGGAATGTATTAGGGCACATTCTTATAGGTTAAGAGTGTGAAGATATTTTTGGTAAAGATCTGGATTGAATGACGCTGTTATTTCATAAACCATGTTATAGGAATCCAGGTGTGATTCCAGAACCGGAGGAGTTTTCAGCTGAATGTACCCCAATTGGTATATAATGGAAACATGATAATAATTAATAAAAATGATACTTATGTGTGACTATGGTTGCTTTCCCCTCAATCTTTTTATGCTTTGTGTTTTTGGCTTTTAACTAAATAAGACTACCATGGAATGAAAGAGATGGTCTGCAGCTAAGATCATGGGAAGCAAAAAACGTGGAAGTGATCACCAGATGGTGATGAGTTTAACGCCAAGATTGCTTGCCTGGAATCCAAGCTCATTGAAGCTTACATAAAGGATTCCCTGTCAAACAGTAAAAGAGTCAGACAGGAATAATGAAAAAGCAAGCATGTGTTGGGAATTTTGACCAAGCAATGATGCCAATTATGATGGAGCTTGCAGATATGAATTGCAGCTACCAAATTACATAAATTGGTAGTACAAACTAGATGCATATTGGATTAGCAGTAGTCTGCTGACCTGAGCCTTAAACTAGCCAATGATAAGCGCTGCAGCACTTTAAAAATACACAAGCGCCGCTGCGCTGCCTAGTAATTGGATTAGGCGCCAAAGCGCCGGACTACTTTTACAGCAAGCGCCACCACACCAAATGAAAATTATTGCAAGTGCCGCCTGGAAAATATTACAGGCGCCAAAGCGCCGCTTTACTTTTACATCAAGCGCCAAGGCGCTGGGTTCAATTCCCCATAATCCATATTTCCTAATTTGACTGTATTTCTAAGCAGTCAATGTGGGGACACAAATTAAGCAGGATGAATGGCTCCAAAATATACCAAGCCCCCACGCCAGCAAGGATCACCTGTGCTGGGTGAAGCAATTAAATCTCATTGGTTGGCGTGTTTGAAACAGCCAAACCTAGATCACTAATTATCCAAAATAAGAGTGTGTTGGAATTTCCTAGAAGATATTGCCAACAGCTCAGGAAGACACCCCCAAGAGGGTATAAATACTTTCCCCTAATAATAATAAAATACCTTTTGACTTATTAAATGTACTTCTGTGTGATCAGAAGCCAATCCTCAAAAGTAATTATTGATTTCTCTTCATATACGTTATTCTGCCACAATACTAATCATATCCTCACACATGAAAGTATTCAAGCCAAGTAGTCTGCGCCCTATTACAGAAACAAGTTGCCCCCATACTCCCAGCGCAACAGCATGAATTTCCTGGATCTGTCACAGGGACTATCAAATGAAGACAGATGTCTTTGACACTTCCATTCAAAGTATGCCCTGCATTAAAACAGACACCAACAACTTCCTACCTATAGCCTAAAAATCCTGCAAGTTGACAGATGGCAAATTCCGCTACCCAATACACAACCAGAGATTGTTGGCCATTGTACACTGCCCGTTAAAATGGCGTTGCTACCTGGAAAGGCAAGAGTAATTCACGGCCCTGACAGACCACAAGTTGTACATCTACTTAAAAACACAAGTCAACCTCTCCTGGCAACAGGCACATTGGATGGTGTTCCTGTAAAGGTTGCATACAAATATTCAATACAAACCTGGAACAGAGCTGGTTATGGCTAATGTGCTCTCACAACTATATTTAAAGGCCTCAAGGGGACAGAACAGGCTAGACCCCAACTGGCTACTATTGGTACTCTGAACCAAAGATAAAGGGTTCCCCCAAGTATCACAGACATTACCTGGAACACTGTGATTAAGAACAAACACCTATTCACTGATGCCTATGGGACATTACACCACAAAATGACCACCAGGGTGACCATTCTGTATGTACCCACACACCAGAGAGTTGATACTGTTCTCCTCTTGCTGCACTTTTTTGCATTACAGCGCCACAATTCTTTGATATTATAGGGCACAGGGCATTTTATTGAATACATTAATATGTGAGGATATTTTAAGTATTGTATCAGAGGAGCCAGGATCAAATGAAAACATGATTATTGTCCAGAATTGGCTTCTGATCTCGCAGAAGAACTTAAAGATTAAGATAAAGGTCAACCAGATTAAAGATAGATCAAAGATGGTTTTATTGTAATTTATTAATTCTACTTATACCTTCTACAGGATTAATTACTGGACTGCTAGCAATATCTTCTAAGACATTCTAACACACCCCTAATTTGGTAACTATTAATCTAGATTTGGTGCTTTGGCGTCTGATTAAATTGCTAGGCAGCGCCGTGGCCCTGTAACTTTCCAAAGTGGCGCAGCGGCAAATCATGTATCACTAAGCACTGCAGCAGCGCTTACCATTGGCTGATTTATGGTTCAGGTCAGAAGACTACTGCTGATCCATTATTTATGTGTTTTATACTACCAATTTGTGTTGTTTGACAGCTGTAATTTTTATCTGGAAGCTCCATCATACTTGGCATCATTGATTTTTGTACTGCTAATTTATGGGTTTGGTTACTGAAATCCTGATCCATGAGCTCCGTCATAATTAGCATCATTGCTTGTTCAAAATGACTGACACCACTACCACTAGGACCTAGGCCACACAGAGAGCCAAAACCTGTACAAGTTCTTAAAAATCAAGGCCTGGTGGCCCACAATGTACAGATATATACAAGAGGTACTTGACCAACGCAAGGTTTGTGAGAAATTTTCCAAGAGCAACACGCCTCCCAAGTCTGTACTGCCTATCTACACTCAACTACCCTTCATATTATGATACCTGGATATTTTGGGGCCCATGTCAGGGAAACACAATGACAAGAAATACATCATTACCCCCATCAACTTCACTACATGTTGGCCAGTGGCGCAGGATGTCAGGGTGTATGTCAGGAATGCCTTTGCTATCTTTCCTGACAACAACAAGGAAATCTTGATCAATCCAGGCTCAAAAAATCCTTCTCCTAATTTGGAGCTTTTTTCATGCCCTAAAAATGGTTCATTAGTATGTAATATCAGTTCTGAATTAACTTTGAATAACCTTGGGTCAAGCCCGGAGGCCATTCCCTTGGCCAATACAGGGATCAAACCCGGCCCCTCTTGTTTAATCTTTTATCACCTAGATAACGTTAATAATTTGACTTTGAACTTAACTTTGATATCGCTCAAGAATGCTGGCTGCAGCCAATAAGAGGCTACAGCCAAGGCAGGACTTCTTGATTTTGAGTTCATTTCAAAATTTGGTTTTGATAAGCAAAAACAAGGCTCCATAGTTGTTTTGGTTAGCCCAAACAACAGAGCCTCTCCTTCTGGTGGTTTGTTCAACCACCAGAAGGTTCCCCAAGCTGTGACCTCTCAAACAGCTGGGGAAAATGATACCTAACTATTTGGGGAGGTCTAGCAGGGGAAATTTTTGCTTAAAAAACATAACTTTAAATTGAAATTCAATTGTAAAGCCAGTTAAGATTCTCCTGCCAAGTTCCCCTAATTTTATCCCCAAACTCCCCTGTTAAACTGCAAATTGGAAATCAATGACAGCCTATATAAGGCTCCAGCTTTTCAGCATTATTACCTGTTCAGTTAATAAAGTCAATTTACTTACCTAGTTGATTTATTCTTTTGCCTGCTCTCCAAATTCTGAAATCAAACACCATGATGCTACCCAAGTCATCCTCATGGGGACAATTTGGGTATAAATGGTTGGTTTGGTTGCTCCTTGTCCAGTCTCTTACTGCAATCCTATCTTTTGGAACCAGAGCAGATTATGGTTCACCTCCTCCCAATTACCTGGACAAGTTGTGGCGCCAAGTGGTACCAGGCGTATGGTACACCACCACTCCACTGTCACAGAATCCCCCCATCACAGAGGAACCACAGGTAATGGGGGCCAGTCTGCCCACTCCTTCCTTATTTCATCCCTTGGCTTCTGTTTTCCTCCTAAGTTATCTTGGAGCCTACTTCATGTTGGGAAGGTTCAATCCCTTTCTGGGTTGATACCGTCTTATTAGAGAACTGTTCCATATGGGGATGGTATCCATTACAATTTGTTCTCTAATCACAGGGTTGAACCCATCCGCGGCCATACACCTTTTGGGTGGTATGTTTCCAAGCAGATGGGTTCCTGACAGTGTACACTGGAAATAATGTACAACAGTTCATAGGCAAGGAGATAATCAGAAAGCTTGGAAAATCAGAGCTGCTAATTACCAATGGAGGCAAGGAGTTGACCTCTGACAAAGCCAATGTCTACCTTACTAAACAGAGTTTAAAGCATACTGTAACCACACCATATCATCCCGAGGCTAACATCAGAGTCAAGCAGCTGAATGATAGCCTGGTACAGTCCCTCACCTAGCTCACCGCTGGAAAGCCTGAGGACTGGTACAAACAACTAGCAATCACACTCCTTGTGGCAACAGTGGCAAAATCAACTGTAGGGATGTAAAAGTGAGAATTTAAAAGTGAAAATCTAAAAGTGGCCATGTTGACACTTTTAAAATTTTAAAATTAAATTAAAACAGCTCATCTGAAATTAAAATTTATTATTGTCATATAAAATACTTTTTATTCATTCTCTCAACTAAAAAAGTCAAGAAAAAGTAATTACAATATTATAAAAAGCCATTTTGGAAATTTAAAAAGTGTCAACATGGCCACTTTTAGATTCTCACTTTTGAATTCTCACTTTTACATCCCTACAGTTGATTTTGCCACTGTTGCCCTCCTTGTGTGTTGCACCTGGGTGAACAGATCCACTGGAAAAAGCCCCTTTGAAACAGTTTGCAGCACACAGCCAAACAATGTTCATGTCATGACTGAGAATTTAAGTCTCAACTGATATTTCCTATTTTGGTGATATTTACGCCAAGACTTTTTTCTCTTTTATCATACTTGGTTGTCTACATTTCCGCAAATACTGAACCATTTTGGCCCAAACTAGTGTCAGCAAAAGCCCTTAATTTCAGCTTTAAGAATATTACTCCTGAAAATATATTTCAAATTTGAAACTATGATTTAATCTTGCTTAAACGAAATTTCCCTATCAGCTCCTTTCTTTAGAATTGGTTATAAAGACCCTCATAACTCTATTATTCCAAGAAATTCCATCTTATCCTGTTTAGACTCATCAATAAAACTATTATCTCAATTTGAGCTGTATCTTTTATATCCTTGGGAAATAGTAAATTATTGGCAATGATTATGCACAGGCTTTGATACAAATGCAGCTGTTGTTGAAAGTTCTGATATCATACAGTTCAAGTCTTCACAGGGACTAAGTTAGAAATGCCAAGTAAGGTACCACACCACTCAGACCCCTAAGTACTTTGCTCCAACAACAGTTAAAATGTTAGAGAAGAAAAACAGTCACAATAAATGTTTGTTCCCATCCAAGGAATAAATGAAGCTGGCAAAAAAATTATGGGTGATGAACACAGACAAAAACAAGTTACAGCCTGAGAAAGTAGGGCCCACCATTGTGTTAAAGGTAAATAACAACATCACTTACCTAGTACAAGGATTGGGCAAAAGAAAATAAGACAAAGTCCTGCATCACAACAGAATCTGTCCCTGAAAGGCTCAACAGAAGCAACACAAAACTGTCCTCCCTGCAACTGAGCAACAACTACTACATTATGATGCCTGTGCCCCTGACAACCTCGCAGCAGACCTTCTAACAGAGGAAGCCAACCCTCAGCCAGGGAGGGGGGTGTCAAAACAGCTGGATTGACCCCCCTGTTGCAACTGAGGTTCCATCCTTGCCCACCAACATAGCTTACAATACACAGGGGGCCCTTGAAGAAATACCCCATGACATGTCTAACGGCATGGATCAATCTGATGACAATGTCAAATTATGGGCACTATATCCTAATTAGGAGTGCTGCCAATTTGACTTTGCTGATCCCCACACAGTTTATTCCTTGGACCCAAATCTTACATGGAACCTGCCACCCCCTGGTGGCCTTGTGGCTCTTCCTGTATAGTACTAGTCACAATACCAATGAATAAACCTTATATTATTACTCTTATTCTTGTCCTTTCTATTGGACTGTTGTCTTCCCAAAACAAATACTGAACTATCATTGGTTCAGTTGCAACATTGATATTATATATTAATTACAATATTCCTCAATAAACTACATCTTATTCTTATTCATGTCCTTTCTATTGGACTGTTTTCTTCCCCAATCAAATACTAAACTACCATTGGTCCAGTTGCAACACCCCAGCAAGGTTCCACCCAAACAGTTCTGTGACCTGCAACCCAACTTTCCCAGTGACCCAAAGCCAAATGTGGAAGTTGACTCAAATTACCAAATCCAGCAACATAAACAAATGACAATCTCTCCAGTGTGAACAGCTCAATTTAGCACTTGACTCATTACAAGAATACAGCCATCTCAAAACCAATCCAACCAAGTGATATTCATAATCATGTTCCTGATATCCAGATTCACAATAACTATATAACATTGATATCCAAATAAGAAAACATTATATAGTTTCCAATTATTTCCCCCTTGTAACCACGCTAAAACAGCACAGTTACAACATTACATAAGTTGGAACCAGGGCTAAGAAGACCAGGAGTTGTCATGGAGGTCAAACCAAACAACACCTATCTTATCCTAGGAATTGGCACTTGTACCAATAAAAATGTATGCATCACAACCAACTTTGCCTTTTCAAGGCAAAGACTTCACAACACAACTTATTAATACCTGTACCCAGCGCAAAACTTTATCAATATCAAGCCTGAATACCCAACACTCTCAAGGAAATTCCTAAGGCTCCGCCTTCTGACACCCCAGGGGGAGATTTGTAGCATCTTTGTAAGGAAATCCTTTCCTTTTGCACAAGAATTTACAAATTCTGAAGTTACACCCTGATAAAACCTAACAACAATACTGCACTTGTGAATATGAATTTGTTTTTGTATTCAGATTGTAAATTCATCAATACCTTGATGCTTAAAACACGTTCAAAATCTGAAAATGAACACATATTTAATATACACTCAAGGATGCAAACCAAATGCAAAAACAAAAGTGTAATCAATTATTATAAAAAAACCCACTTTAAAACAACCCAATCTGACTTTAAAAGATGACAGCAACAGCAACAATAATATTAATGATAAATATTAATAATGAATGGATCTGAAACCAATCAAATGTCCAATTTAGCAATCAGCATTTCAAAAAATGCAATCTAAACTCCAATCAATGTCCAGGGGTCCCAGTCAGCCAATCAGTTCAGATAAAGCAAGAAAGTCAAGAATCTAGTCTACATCCAAGAAAGCAGCCCATTACAGACATAGTAAAGAAGCCAACTGTACCCTGCAAGCACAACCAAGCTGTGATGGTCCACATGTTTGGTGGTTTGCAGGCGGGGCTAATGTTGGCCAAGCCAAGGTTGGGTGTTTGTTGCAGCTAGAAGCCTAGTTGGTAACATATGACTACTAGGGGTAAGTAAGGTGAGCCTAGTAGGTAACATAGGACTACTAGGGTAAGTAAGGCCTGACTGGTAGGTAACAAAGGACTACCAGAGGCAGATGTTGCCTCCACCCAGAAGAAGATATTGGCTGCTTTGGGCTATAGTTCTTCACCTAGCAGGGAACTGTGGCTGCGGAAGGGTGAAGACTGAGATAACAAGCATGGAACTTTGTGTCTGGGGGGAGAAGGGTCTGGACCCCTGGCGGGTAACACGAGCTGCCAGGGAGGGGAAGAGCTCTGAGGGCTCTACATACCCTGATACACTTACAGGAGGTCTGTGAGCAAGCATCCTACCTAATGAACTGGTAGGGTGTTCTCATTTATGCCCCTATGGGAGCTTTGGGGGAGAACCTAAAGTGAGCATTGGAGGGTATAGATTTGCTTGGAGGTGTCACCAAGGCAGTTTGCTTGGGGAAGCAGCTGCAGAACTTGGTGCAATCAGGCCTCTGGGAAGTAGAGATGATTAATCTGCAACTGAAAGCCCAGACTTAATCACCTGGGTGAGTAAAAACAATGCATAGACATTGATCTATGATTAGATGGCCTAAGTGGATTGCCACTTGTGAGGGCCCAGTCAAACGCCAGTTCAATGTAGACTCATGCCTGGGTCTACAGGTTCTGGTAACAGGGACTGAGATAAAGAACCAAGGTGGTTCACAGAATCAGCAGAGAAGACTAGTAAGAAGGACTTTTTGATCACAGTGAAGAATAGTTGAGGGACTGTTGGTTCATATTAAAGTTTGGAACCAAAATGATTCATTGTGCAGGTGGAACCAAGATGGTTCCTAGTGAGGATAAGTTAAAAGGCTCAGAGATCATGATACAGGAGTAGCTGGCATGATAAAGGAGTAGCCAGAGGACTGATAAGCTGTTAAAAGACTGGAATGAGCTGTTTTCTGTCTAAGAGGGACTGATTTCTGGTTAGGCTGAAGATCTGGAAGATGTGGTTGAAGATCATGATGCAGGATTGGCTGATCATGATACAGGAGCTGGCTGAAGGATCAGAAGATGATGATGAAGAACAAGTGGTCCAGAGAAATGAGCCAAGATTTTGCTGAATTGATTTGCTGAGGTGGTAAAATGTGGAATGTTTTGCCTTGGTTTAGTAGTGAAATCAAGAAGGAATGCGGATAGAAGTGTGGGTAAGATATTTATTTATTAAGTTCCTAGGATAGATGAAGGTATGTTGCTATGAGAGCTGGATACAAAGTTGTTTTGGTGGGACGTTTTCCTTGGATTTTACTATGTTTGTAAATATATGGGGAAAACGTTGAAGAGTTTCAAAAGGAACAATTTAAATAGTATTCTACTATTTAAATTGGTTCAGGTTGAATGCAGGGAAGACTGGTGCCGGAATAATGGACTGGTTAACGCTTTGGTGCGTGAAGAGTTGTCAATTTGAGCGGTTTGAGCTGTGGAAATTGATTTCTTAGTTGGATCCTGGTGGAACTTCAGAAATAGTCTATTTCTGCGCTCTGCATTCATTGGTTGAGTTCTGGCAGGTTTCCTGATGAAAATGATTGGTTGGAAGCAAAAGCTTAAAGTATAAGCAAGGAAATAGTGAATTAATACTTTAAGCTTTTGAGAAAGTAAGTATGTAAGCTTAAGTTATTATAGGGAAAAGTGAGCGGCAATGGTTTAAGCTTCTGAAGAAAGCCATTTTGAAGGAGGAACTGTTGGGAAAAAGACACTATAAGAAGGTGGCTGGCTGGAAAGTTATGGGGTCTTCTCCAGGTCCTTTTGAGGTCTTTCTGGGTCTTTGACGGGGTCTTTCCTGGGCCTTTTAAGTTTCTGCCAAGAGGTTTTTAGAAGCCTTTTGATCACCAGCAGGAGCTTGATTGTACTTATACAAGTGGAATACCAAGGTCACTAAAGATATACAGAGAGCTTTTGCCCAAGATAAAGGAGCTGGATCCTAAGCGCAGCACATAAGTCTGATTCTAAGGCACTGGAGACCAAGTTTAAGGAGCAGGATTCCAAGTCTAAGGAGCAAAAGTCCAAGAATAAGGTGTAGGAGTCCAAGACCAAGTAAAAGGAGTCCAAGATATTGTTGGAGGACTCTAAGTATTGGCAAATCCATATTGTTTCCTTGACCCCCTGGGCCATATACCAGAAGGTTTCTAAGGAGATCTTCCTTCTGAGAGTGAATAAAAGCCCATTTTGACCCCTATATATATTTCTGAGATACATTTTACCTTAATAGAGAATGACAATCCCTTCCAGCTGGTCCCTGGCTACGATCCAGGACACACTTTGGGGACTGGTGAACAGGAACCCCACACAAGCCTTATTTATTCCTGTTTTGCAGGCTGAGGCTTACTGCAGTCCTGTAAAGCAATACTTCACCTCAATTAATTGCAGGACCCAAGGGTAAACACTATGTCACTTCCCCACTTCCACTTCAGTATTTAAGCTGAAGTCCTTTTCCTGAGAAAATTTCTCCAACAATTTTATTCTTTTCAAATATCCACAATAAACTCTATATTTTTACTCTATAACTGATTATTAGACCATTGTAATATTTCCCAACAGCATGAAACCCCTCCTCATCATGTGGGTTTTTGTGCGTTACTAGGATACAGCCAAGTAAATGTGAAATTCAAGACTACTGATCCAGCTCCAACTGACAGATATGAGGGCTCCATTTGGAACCATTTTGGTCTTTGCAATTGTCATGTCCCTTATGTCAAAACTGCACATTTCCCTCCTATTATCCATCCCAAGGGACATGGTTGGTCTTGGGCTACACCAGCATATTTTACTTGTTAAAGCACTACACTCCCTTTTCAGGGAGATTAAGATTGCCAGGCCACTTATTACATATGTTAATGGTTGTAATTCCAGTAGGAATCACTCTAGTCAAATGCAGCTTGGGAGCTCTTCTCTATTCTATTGAGGAGAAGCTCCAAATAAGTGGATCTCTGATAACCTTTGATTACTCCCTCTTAGAGAAGGGATTATCTGAGTGATTCCCTGACTAATCATTAAGTTGGTGGCACTCTTATCAAATGCTCATCTAATATGGGGAGAAAAACCTTTCAACCCCTAAGAGAAATAATTACTTGAAAATCCCTATTACTACCATGGTGTACATGGACAGTATGTAGCTTCTCACAATACTATATAATAATCTAAGCTCATACCAATAAATTATCATTATCTTCCTTGTTGAAAATTGGCGTACACCGGCAGATTCAACAGAAGAATTAAGAGGCAGGGGCACACACTCACTATATGCCTTTGAATTTGAAGATTCCAAAGACATTGACCAACTTGAATTGTAATAATTAATTTCATTGGGTCCTATACAAGTAGGTGAAAATTCTGCTCCTTGGCGTTTACTGCCAACAACTTATATAGGGGTATTCTCATATTACCAATCACCAGTCACTGGAAATGCCTTCTAGGACATTCCAGCACACTGTAGAGTCTTGGTTGTGCTGGTAAAGAAAGGGACAGCTTTCCATTTTAGGGCACAATCCCACAATGCTGTGGCACCTAGCACAAGGGTGCCCCCTGCTAGCACACCAGATATCACTCATATTTGGTATACAGAAACTGCTATATTCAGACCTGGTGCCTCAGCATTATTTCCTCTCAAAGCTGGCACCTTGGCGCTTGGTTTTAATTATTGTGGCGCTCTGGTGCTGCAAATAATTGTATTGTCGTCCTGGCGCTTGATGTAAACTAGAGCAGTGCTCTGGCGCCAAGAATAATTATTATTGGCGCTTATTATTTAAGATGGCCATGGCGTGGCGCAATAATCCTTGGCAACAACGTCATGGTTCACTAATCATGTCTTTAATTATATGGTAGGTTGACACTAATTTTCAAAAGGGTAATTGATTGGCCCTGGTTAATTGCCAATAGCCGCCTAATGAATTAAGCTTTCCACAATCCCTGGTCAACAATTCTTCACATTCCTAAATTTCTATTTTTTGTTTTATATACTTCTCAGAAGTATATAAAAAGCACAATAAAATCATCTTTTACTCTGCAAGTACTTCTGTGTGATCAGAAGCCATTCCTTGACAATAAACATATTTCCATTGATCTTAGCTCTCTGATACAATAATAATCATATCCTCACTGTTACAAAAGTAACATTTTTGAATCCCAGAACAGGATTCAAATCTGCTCCCTGCCATCAGGTGGTGGGAGCAAGAGCTCAACCGCACCTGGGTTTGCTTTGAAAAGCAAATACCCAGGTGTGGGAACCACTCCTGCTCTGGCAGTAGCTGTGGGGCCCATCCTGGGCCCCAAAAGCTATTCCCAAGACTTGGTGGGTTTGTCTTGGCCTGAGCAAGCTAAATTTAGCTGCCCAGAACTCCCAGGTCAAGCCCATCCTCCATTTGGTAATTTGGGAACCCCGTTGGGAACCCCTTTTTTAATCAATTTATTTTGCCTCAGGAATGCCTGTCAATCCAGTCCCAAAATGGCAATCTAATTGAAAATGACACCATGACACCTGCATACAACCCTACCAGAACTAATGACCATTCAAGGAAAGATAGGCCACCAGCAAGCCAAGCAACTGTTCCTGAAGACCCCAAAAATGATGATGAAACAGAAAACCAACCAGCAGAATTTGAGATGCCAAATCTTTCCACCCATACAGCACTAGAAGAATGCCCAGAGGCACACACATGTGAATGAGTATATAAGCCAGAAGCACCAGGAAAATTATATATTGTCATTCTTACCAAATAAAGTTGTTATGAACCTTTGATTCACCAATCTAATTCCATACATATTTCTTATACTCTTTCATCTGCAATCATCCAAGCACCAGTACTCACCCTCAGCAATTGATTGCCAAGCACCAGCTGAAAAAACAGAAGTGTTTGATTATCACCACCCTCCTGGCGCTCTGATTGGTCCTGTGCACTTCACTGAGTATCCCCATAACCCTGATCACAAACCCAGGACCTTAGAAGACTTGCAGTGGTACACCTGCCCAAACGCCCCAAGGAACCCTACCAAATTTGTCTGTGACGGCAAAGCAATCACCATTTACCCTTTGATCTTCAACGGGAAATACAACAATCCTGCCGCCTACTTAATCTCAATGGAACCACCCCTCATGCCCAAACCTGTCAGGGATCCAGTCTTGGGCGGCCAGCCTGTTGTTTTCAGGGGTAACTTGGCCCGGGTTTTTTGAGGGCAATGCCCACCACAAGAGGGGAGCTAACTTTAAAAGGTATGAGGAAGACTTCCCCACCCAAGACCATGGGCCAGCAGCCCGGATTATAGTGTCAATTGCCCCTGTGAGTGTGATGTACACAATCCCAAACAGCTTGCCAGTATGGTCGGTTGGGAGGTCAGGTGCGGAAGCAGGCATGGGTTTTGGTGTCACGGGCGGCTCTATGGACAGGTTGTAAGCAGGGAGATAATTGAATTTTCCTCTGAACAACTTGGGTGTTGAAAATATCCACAGGCCTTGTCAGTTGTATCTAATAGCGGATTGTATGCAGGACAGGGGATTGAGTTTGAGTATCTTTTCTGGGGTGTATACCTTGTATTCAGACTTCAGAGGGTAGTCGGTAAAATGGACGGGTCCAAAGGGTACACCAGGAGGACAGAAAACAGCGGGTGGAGGGGAAGGCAGGCCAGGAGATCTCGAACTGAATTGGTAGACAGCAAATACAAAATAAGGCAATAGCTGTATGAGCCAAATTAACATAACCTTTATTCAAAAATGGCAATAAGTTTGGAGCGCGGGGTCCTTGGGTCTATATAGTACCCCCCTCCAAACTTAACATTTTTCATGGGGTGTCCATCAAGGCATTGGGAAGGCCAGGGCTGGGGGGACTGGGTGCTTGGGTCCAAAGGCGGCAAAATGGCACCCGGCCCAGGAGTTCTTCCATTGGTCAAGAATCTCAATTTGGCTGCTCAATTGTCTTTCTCTGGTGTCGAGGTCATGAGACCGGGCCGCAGGCCTGCGCCTCTTTCCTGGGTTTGCTCTTGATTGGTTGTTGGCATAGACTTCAAGTTCATGAAGCTAATAGTTTCCAGATTGATATCTCCATTAGGCGCGGTGATTAATCCTCTATTTGGTGCAATGATTTCTTTGGTTTGTCTCTTTTTACCACATGTGTCAATACGCTTGGTATCAGCTTGTGGGGGCTCAATCCCAGAAAAGCGCGGGTGGGCGGTCCCGCAGTCCACAGGCCCGGCGGCCCAAAGGAATCCAGATTCAGGGTTCAATCCCTGATCCTGTGCCCGGGTTTCTAGAGAGGACAAATTGTCAATCCTGACAAACCCAACCATCTCAACACCCCCACTTATGATGCCACCGGCTAGAGTAGTCAATTCCTGGGAGTGCTATACCTGGCACTCACAGGATTGATTGATTCTGCCTTGCCAGCGGCTGGACCCTGGGACGTGGCTGGGAAGGCCTTCTCTTACCTGGTAAAGTTAGGTCTCATCATCTGGTGGGCCATGCCCGTACCTGCATCCTCCCCTCCCTCACCTGAAGGGGCTTCAAAGTGCTCCTGGTATCCTGACACTCACACATGACTGTATTCAAGCAAGTGCTCTATGCCCTACATTACTATATAACTGTGTTGCTGCTATTCTAAAGGCACAACAGTGCATTGAGAGCTTGGTTTGGTTCATCTATCTCAGCAGCTCTGAAAAGTTTAGTAAATTAGTTTTCAAAGCTATGGCCCTAAGCAAAAATAGCTCATCGGTGAATGAAATCAACTCAGATGTAAACAAAAAACTTGGATGCAAACAGAATTAAAACCCAATGAATTTATATTGATTAATGATGGATATGGGCTCACTTTTTTCTGATGGGTTGATTTTGCTTGCACCTGAGTTGATTTTGGTTACAGATGAGTTTGTTTTGCTTAGGGCCATAGCTTTGAAAACTACTCCATACATATAGATAGCATGGGTTGGGGATATGTGTTATCTGAAAAATCAAGGGATCAATCCTGATAGGATAACTGGGTTGTCTTGGAGCAACGTTTCACTTGCTGGCTGAGTCATTTCTTGGAGAAATAATTTCCTGAGAGTAATCAAAGATGGTATTAAAGTGATTCTATATAATGGCTTTGTTTAGCTTATGTTGAGTATATACTTCTAGGAAGTATAATAAACAAGATAAGAGGAAGATTTAAGAAGAGAATGATAATTTATTGAATATGAATATAGAATAATATATAGTATCATGAGAAGCCACATACCGTTCATGTACGTCATGGGGGTCATGGGGCTTACCTAAGTAATGTTTTTCTTGGGTTGTGAGGCTTATTCAAGTTGTGTTTCATTTAGGATCTAGATTGGGTGATCCCTGTCATAGATGGTTGGCTGATAATGATGCCACCAGTTTTCCTGGATGGCTGGTAAACCATTCAGTGAGCCATTTGGTGATCTACTCGGGGTGTTAATTCCCCAAGAGGGAGTAATCAAAGATGTTGTGACACTTATTATCTGGAGGCTGCCTCCACTCCTAGCTTTAAAAGTAGTTGAGGATGCTATAGAGTCTTTTGGAGTTATCTAATTGGTTGATGATTATTAAAGAAGGCTTTCAACTAGGGCTTTATGTTTATATCGTAGTAATGCAAACAGATGAGATCTGGGTTAGAATTTATATTTGATTAAAGATGTGGACTTTAGGTGGGAGGATAACATTTGATTTAAATTTTCATTTTTTATTTTAACCAAAAGAAGTGCTATCTCAATCCTAGATTAAATGGAGTCTACTTACTTGTCAGGAAATCCTGGTCTATCAGGGTTGACTGATCCATATTCCCATCACTAAAACTATAGGTCAACAATAGATGGGACACAGCCAGATGTGAGATGCATATTCTGGAATACGGAGAAACTATATCAAGACTGTTATAGTTTACAATCCAGAAGACACCTGATACATTCTGGGTCTCAGGTCATGGGACAATCCAGAAGCTTCTATAATTAGATGCTAGGCATTCCAGATCCTGAAATAGACACAAACCTGCCCTATGAAATAAAAACAGGAAAATACAACATCCTGTTTCACCAAGAAATGGGACGGAAGACTGCCAGTGCGAGTTTGTACATTACGCCAAGCACAAGACAGGATACGGCCCTATGGATGTCAACTTAGTTGACCCCAACTAAATCAAGGGATACCTAGGCTGAAGAGGAGAAATTAACAGCCTAGGATATTACCTCATTACAAAACTTTATTCAGGTTTGGAATCCAACTCTGGGGGTGAAACCAGTAGCTTGGGGATGATAGGCTAGCTAGTAAGAGTTGTCCGCAGCAAGACGCTAGTCTGGCCGCAACCCGTACACTATAAAAAGTTCTTCCAGGATCACTTGAAAGGCAGAAAAATAATAACAACCCATCTCATATTACTGCATAAAGGCTATTACAGTAGTATCAGAGTAACCAGGCCTCTCTGGTCAGTTACTCCAGGATCTCTTTGTGGCAGTCTTCTGGGTTATGTCAAAATACCAGTGTTGTGTCCTTTGACCCAAAGATTTCCTTGCTAATTGTCTCCCTTGATCAACTAACAGCAGACTGCCAGATCAAGGCAAATTTAACTAAGTCAAAAAACAAGAAACATCAATATTGCTACTAAGCTGAATAGTAGTAGTGTCAAGTACAATAAGAGTGTATTATTGTTACTTCAGAATCCTGACAAACCACCACAGACAGTGCCGCGTCCCAAAAACCACAGGACTCTCATATCACTTGGTGCAAGCAGCAACGGAACCCAGCCCATTGCAGCAACCATCCACACCAATTGGAAATACATCTGTCCTCATACAGATCTCCTCATCCTGAAATGCATAATACACCTAATAAAAACTACATCTTTCTTCTTCAAGAACCAAAAATCTTGACATTACTCTAAAAGGGGTTTCTGGCTTCCCACACGATTGCTCTCAAAGTATGAATTTTTCAAAAAACAATTGTTGTTATGAAGTAATAGCTTTAAAAAAACATGTGTACTTTATTTAGAGTAGTACGTATTGATATGTGGTGTATTAGATTTATTCAAGTATGCGAGCATGAAAATAGGGTAATAGCTCGGAATGCAAATGATGAAGTCCTTTCTATATAAAGGAGGGGAAGAGTGGTGTGAGCACTTTGAAGATATTCCCATCACCAACGTCTTCGGCCATTGGTGGAGGGGCCTCCTTAACCTTGGCCTGAGGGGCTAGGTTTGGATTGATGAGAACCTTCTTCCCCTCGTTCCTGAACGAGGAACTGTGCCCCGGCTGCTTCATCTGAGACCCATACCTTTGGAAAGTCCCCTGGCCTGATCGCCTAGAAGCTGTGCTGCCGCTTAAATTCTAACATGTTAGCTTGCTCCTGCCGTTTGAACTTACTCTTTTCTCTGTCCGCATACCGCCATCTTTGTATTTCCCCTTCCTTACCTCGTTGGCAGGACGAATATACTCCGAAGGTTTGATTCCTATTCCCCCCTTGTTTGGTGCAACAGGGGGATTGGGGCGGCTATAGTATCCCGATAAGAAGGAGGGTAATATCTCAGGCGCAAAGCTTGGAGTGCTGTTTGCCTGTTCTGGTTGTAAAATGGGAGTGACGGAAAGCGGAATGCCGTGACCCAAGGCCATCATCACAGTATAAAGCAGCTTCATAGCGGGTGCTAAAATAGGGTATGTTTGGCATCTCATTACCCTTTAGTACTTTTCCTTGCTCAATCGTCACTCCTCATCAATCGTGCTACAGTTCAGCCTTTGAATCCTTTATTTAAATTGCAGTGTAATTCATAAGACCTCTTGTACTGGCATGCAGGAAGAGATTTGGGAGGCTCCACTCTCATCCTGAGCCGCATTTAAACTACATGTGGATTTTTAATTCATGGTTGGAATAATATCTACAGTAATCTAGTATCCCCTCCTTAGAGTTGAACCGTCGCTTGATTTCCAACCCCGTCTTCTTTAAATTCCAAGTTGAAATTCGGCTGTCTGGGACTCATTGCGGGATCGGTGTCACCATCAGCATGATAGATGTAGTCTTTGATTGGCTTTTATATCTTTTAAAGAGAACGCTATTTTATTAAAGTTCAAAGGCAGCGTTTAAAGGAACACGGCCATTTGATTGGCTTTTATATGAAGTCCAAGTGTACAAACCCAAGCCTATTTTCACTTCTTTATAAATTCCTAATTAGATCTCGTGTTTGATGAATGTAGAAAAAGTCAAGCACCCTAATAAACCCAAATCCGACGTCTTTATAAGGTCCTGAATAGGACTGGTATTAATATAGGTAAGCACTATTCATTCAGGAGCACTAAAAGAGAATTTGATTAAATAAAATAAGTTGGTTAAGTTAAAATCCCATATCGAGAATAATATGATTCAGAGCTAAGGTAGGTAAATCATTTAAACATTCTCTTCATGGGAAGAATATATGGAGTACTCTCCAAGCGCCTTAAGCATGATATGACCTGAGCCATGCTTCTGGACATGACATAAAGCTCCAAGATCTTGTGACTATATTTCAAGCTAAAGTTTTCAAGCATGGACCAGGATATATGATGTAATGGTGATTTATTGGGCCTTACCTGTAGTTGGATTTCCACCGCCGTTCCAAACTTTAAATAAAGTTATTTTTTTTAAAAAAAAACCCCCATAGTTGGATTTCCAACATAGACCGGATAGACGATCTAATAAGTGATGTGACCGCATTAAATTGATCCTCCTATCCCCAATTCCCTTAAGCTGCTGTTCTTTTCTACCATCATTTCTGACTTTAAATAAAGTTATTTTAAAAAACATGTCAAGCTAAAGCTGGTACACATATCCATCTCAAACTTGGCCACCCCAAACCCAGATTCTTAACCCCACTATCATGAAACCCTACTTCTCTAATCCATCAAAATTCCTTCAAACCGTGTCTTTCTATAGATCCCAGCAAAAAAATAAACTATCTAATGAAAAGCAGTAAACTACACATAATCAATATTTCAGAGAGTTTCAACTAGTTAAGTTTATTATGAAGTTTTGACTGAACTTGTGAGCAATTAAAAATATAATGCACTTGCTAGTCAAAAATCAATAAACAAGGGTTGGAAGGGGGCATTTGGATCTAGGATGATCAATACCTATAATTAAACCAGTGGCCAACTGATTACTTGTGGGGAGTGGACCACAGATTTTCTGATGGGGTGGTTTTACATTTGGTACAGCAGATCCTCCCAGCCTCATTTGAAATATCATATCTTGATTTGCGACATCTTAAACAAGCATATTGAAATTCTATCTTTGAGTCTTGTTTTACCCTCCAAAGGGAGTTATTGAGTATGTGTCACTTGACAGGATGTGTCCCAAGGACTTGCACCTTGCCATACCCAATTGCAGTGTGAAATGGTTTCCCACCCACAATTAAAATGGTATCTCAATTCTGAACTTTCTCAGGATAAGATCATATTTTTAACATATATAGCCTGAAATGTTAACCCTAAGAAATAACTAAAAAAACTTTAATAAATACTAGTAGAACCAAAACGGCCCAATAAATTCAAATGTGCAGTAAAGCTGGGGTCAGTTAGTGGCAACAATTTACTCAAGGCTATAAAGGCAGGGATAACACTTGGATCCTGTCAACTACATACTTCTAGATTATATAAGTTAAATAAGAGGGATAGTTTAAAGAGGGAATGCTATGCAATAGCCTTATAATCTGTTGAGATAGACAAACCACTTCAGTCTAAAGTGAAATCAACTCAGTGCAGAAAAAACAGAAGCAACCCCAAACCTGCTGTTAAGTATATAAATCCACTGATTTTTAATCTTGTTCTGAGCTGAGTTATTTTTTTTCAGTTGAGCTGATTTTGCTTCAGGCTGAAGCAATTTCATTTAACTCAACAGGTTACAAACCTACTGTATTTATTTGATATAGAAGAAGACTATTATATAACAAAGAGGCAAGCACATAGTTTCCATTTAGATCATGGCATTCATGAGGCTTATCCAAGTAAATGTTCCTCTTAGGGGTTGAAATGTTTGATCTCCATATTAGATGGGCATTTGATAAGAGTGCCACCAAATTAATGATTAATAAAATAAATCACTCAGAGAATCACTTCTCCAAGAGTGAGTAATCAAAGACGTTGTAACACATGGAACACACCACCATGCCACCCCCTGGCAACTTGTGGCTCCCAAATTATGCCAAACTATTAAACTGTCAGGATTCACCTTTTAGCTGCTATTCTGTTTCCTTATATTTATTTGACTCAATTGGCTTATAAGTATTATCTGTTTTGTCCTCTGTCATTTATTTATATTCCCCTATTCTTCCTCTCCATTTCCCATATTTAAGTTTCAAATTTGGCTCTGTTTAAGCCTAATTATGATCTAAAGTTTGGTTAATACTATTTTGGATTTCCTTACCTCTCGCCACCCGGTTTCAAACCCTGACCTACACAAGAAAGATAAGAGGTTTGGCTCCAAAAGTCTTACCTCCACTATACTCTTTTCTTAAGCTTCAGACTAGTTTTCCCCAACTTTTCCCTCACCCTTACCTTAGGAGCTTCACCACAACTGTCTTCTTTTCCTTCCGGTCCCCTTTACCTTGAATTTAACCATCATAGGTTAAATTTCAAATATTGATGTTTTCTACCTCTTTTTTTCAAGAGTTTCTCTAACTGAAAATGATTAAACTCTCCATCCCAATTTCTGCACCTCATAAACAAAGCAAAATAAAAGGCTTGGTTTTTTCCAGTCTCAACACTAAGTTGAGATTGTTTGACTTGCACCCCAAAAAGGTACTTGTTAGGTTTAGTGGCTTGTGTTTCTTTCCAATTTTAGTTTAAGCTTTAAATCTTTGATCCTATGATTCCTTTTGACTTTCTTCTTCACCAGCTAGGTAGTTTTTATAATAGTACACACAATTTGATTGTTGATAGCTTTAATCCTCCCACTAGTGCAGAGCAATTCCCAGACTTATAAATTGACTCTTTGACCAAATTGTCTGTCATTAAGACTGGACTCTATTTTATCTTCTTAGGGTTAATAAACCACCTTAGTCCTCATTTTACCTTGTATAAGCTTTCAGGAGCCTTAGTACAGTTGCTACTACAGACCTTGCCCACCTTTTTTGTATTTGACTAACATAAATATAACTGGGTTAAAAGCTTTAGTCTACAACCATTTCCCCCAGACCATGAGACCTTAAATAACCAATTAAGCTTCTTTAAGACAGCCATTCAATTCTAATACCTTTAGCTTCAATTGGTTAAACCATGGGATTGCATCTAATGAATTTGCCTTAATAATCTTGTCCTTAAGGCTCTTAACTTCAAAGTATCTTGTCCTTAAGGCATCCATCCTTAAAGACAATATGAATGTATGATTAGTTCAATTTGGATCTGGTCTCATGGACAAAAAGTATCCCAGCCATTTGTATCAATGTGCACACATTTTACCTGCACATAGAAATTGATCCTGAAGCTATATAATGGACTCTTAAATAATCAAATAAATATATTCTTTCACATATTTTACATTTATACTGCTTGCATTTCTTTGGCTTGTTGCTTCATACCCTGAACAACCAAGCCTTCTACACCAGACTCCCTGTGACTCTGCTTCCTTGTTGCCTACACTACTAAGGTAGCAGGAAGATCTCCCTATCATACTAAAATTTACAGTTAGTGCTCTAGGCCTGATCAAAGTGTGATGTACTATCACCTGCTTCTGCAGCCCAGTACTAGTTGTTACCCCTGCTTCTCAGGTAGAGGCTTTCCAAGAGGTTTACTCTCTTGCTCCCCCCATTTCTCTGTGAGCATCATGCAAATATAGTATATCAACCTTATTATTCTTAAACTGAGCACATCTTTCTCTTCCTATCCTTGCCCTTTCTATTTGGACTGGTGTCTTCCTCAATCTAAATACTGAACCATTACCAGTTCAGTTGAAACAGTGGTAGCAGCAGTAGGTTTGATTAATGACCTAGCTATAAGAAAACCCCCAAGAAAGGAAAAAGTGCTGGCTGTATGACTACAACTCATTAAGAAGCCTTACTCCCCATCTCTGATGAAGGCATCCCCAAGGGTTACTGTGGGATTCCTGTCCACCAGTCCCCAAAGTATGTCCTGGGTCATAGCCAGGGACCAGCTGGAAAAAGGTGTCATTCTCTAGTAAGGGAAAATGTGTCTCAGAAATATGTATAGGGGTCAAAATGGGCTTTTATTCACTTTCAGAAGGAAGATCCCCTTAGAAACCTTCTGGTATATGGCCCAGGGGGCAGGGAAACAATATGTATTTGCCAATACTCGGAGTCCTTCAACAATATCTTGGACTCCTTGTACTTGGTCTTGGACTCCTGCATCTTAGTCTTAGACTTCTGCTCCTTAGACTTGGACTATTGCTCCTCAAACTTGGACTCCTGCGCTGCGCTTAGGATCCAGATCCTTATCTAAAGCTCCAGTGTTGCAACTGAATCAATGAGGATTCAGTATTCAAAATTGGGGAAGACAACAGTCCAATAGAAAGTACAGGAATAATAAGAATAATGTGTTTTTTATTGTATAATATTGTGATTAATATACTATATGGGGAAAGCCACATGGCCACAAGGGGGTAGCATGGTGGCATGTTCCAGGTAAGGATTGGATCCAAGGAATAACTTGTGCGGGGATCATCAGGTCAAATTGATAGCGCTCCTAATTAAGAGAAAGTGCCCGCAATTCAATACTGCCATCAGATTGGTTCATGTTGTTAGATACATCAAGGGGTGACTCATTGAGAGCCCCCTGTGTATTGTAAGATATGTTGGCAGAAAAGTCTGGAAACTTGGTTGCAACACTCCCCCTTGCCCCCTGCTTGTTGTCAGACACCAGGATTGGAGTCTGCACAAGATCTGGGAAAGTCTGCACAAACAACCTTTGTGTGGAGATGGCGCGGTAGGGGCGCAAGCAATTGTGGTGGAGCGTCTTGGTGTTTCCTTGGGCATCCTCAAGCTGATAGGTGTGATTGTCATAGTCTGCAGCTATCTTGAAGGGCCCTAGGTGGTTGGGTTCCAAATTGGCTGAATTGGGGTTGAGGGTGTAGATGGGATCACCTATAGTGTACCTGGCTTCAAGGTGCTTTGTCCCTCCTTCAATTTGTTTGTGTTCAATCTTGCAGGCTTTGGCATGCCATTGGTTTAGGGATAAAGTCATTAGCAGGGGGCTTTCCGGGAACTGTAGAACATAACTTCCCCTGTTCAACCCCTGTCAGACTATCAGGTGTTCCAAAGGCCAAAGCTCTGGGACTGAACCTAGTGCCTTGGTTGATTCTTGCTTGTAAAATAAGTAAAGCGTTGGGCAAGTGTTCAGTCCACATGGTATTGGGGTGCTCCTGTGAGAGCTTGGCAATCAGTTGGACCAGTGAGCCGTTTAATTGCTCTACAAGCCCATTGACTTGCAGATGGTAGGGGGTGGTAACTATCTGTTGGAGGGCATTCTTGGCATAGTATGCCTTCATGACCTGTCCAACAAGTTTGGGGCCACCATCTGTGATGAGACGTTTGGCCTTCCCAAAGCAGGCCACAATTTCCTTGCCAATGAAGCAGTTGATAGTGGTGGTGTGGTTAGTTGTTGCCCAGGCCACTGGCCAACAAGTGAAGTAGTCAATGGTAGTTATGATGTATTTATTTCACAGTCTGTCTTCAGGGAGGGGCCCAAACACATCAAGGGCCCACTGTTTGAAGGGTTCCATGGCCTTGATGGGCAGGACAGACTTGGGGGGTGCAGGTTTGGATATATTATTCTCACACAGCACATGTTTTGAGGAGATCCAAGATATCTTGATGCATAAACTGCCACCAAACCTTTTGTTTCATGATCTCAAAGAGGTTGCACCCTCTGATGTGACCCAGGGTTTGGTGGTAATGCAGTATTGTGTCACCTTGTTGTGTGGTGGGAATGTAAGGTGTCTTCTCACCTGTCTCTGCCCAACGGCAGACATTACCAGCATCTGTGGTGAACTGGCTTTTATTGTCTTTCATCTTGGAGATGGTGACCAAGTTGAGGCCTTTGTAACAAGCTGCTTCAGGGCGGAGGTACAACATTGGCCAGCCGGGATCCAGGCCATTATCCCCGGTGATGGACGCTACATAGAGTTGTGAGAGGGCGTCAGCTGTGACAAGTTCTTTCCCAGGCTTGTACTCAATGCGCAACTGGTAAGGGGATAGACGCTTGACCCAGCCTGCTTGGTGGTGTGTCAAGTGGGATTGTATATTGAAGTACTGGAGTGACTTGTGATATGTCAGGAGTGGGGTGGAAAGGTTGCCCCTTCCAGGTAACAGCACCATTTCTCAATGTGATGCACAATTGCCGCCAATTCTTTATTGTGTATAGGGTAACATTGTTCTGAGTCAGTGAGCTTCCTGGACCTGTATACCATGGGAGGAAGACGCCTTTGTCAGTTTCTACCCGTAGTACACCCCCTATGGCCCTGTCAGAGGCATCAGTCTTGAGTTTGTACTGGAAGTTCCAATTGGGGAACTGCAATACATGTGCAGTTGTAAGTCTCTTCTTCAATGTCTCAAAGGCTTGATCTCTGGCAGAGGTTCAGTGGAAGCACTGTTTTGTGTTCAGGAGCTCAGTGAGAAGTGCAATAAGTTCTCCACAATTGGGGATGAATTTACACACATAGGCAACCATGCCCAAGAAGGTACACACCTGACCAACATTGGTGGGAGGTGGCATAAGCGTAATTGCCTTGATTTTGGCAGGATTGAGCTTTATCTCTTGGGCAGAGATGGTGTACCCAAGGAATAGCAGCTCCAACTTGAGAAACTTGCATTTGGAGGGTTTAGCTTTTAGTTGGTTTTCTGAAGGATGTCAAGGACAGCATGGAGGTGTTAGAGGTGCGTGGCTTGATCTTGACTGAATACAATACATTTGTCAAGGTACATAACAACACATTCCCCAATCAATTCCTCAAATGCTTTGTTCATCAACATGGCAAAGGTGGAAGGAGTGTTGGTTGTTCCAAAGTTCATGACCTGACACTCAAACAACCTGTAGCGTGTGTGGAAGGCAGTTTTTGCCTCATCCCCTGGCTCAATGCGGACCTGGTTGTACCCTGCGGTGAGATTAATCTTGCTAAAGACCTTCACACCTGAAAGTGTGTCAAAAAGGTTGTCAATCAACAGCAGGGGGTAGATGTTTTTAACCGTCACCTCATTTAGGGTGCGGTAATCTGTGACCAGGAAAAGGGTCCCATCCTTCTTGGCTATAAAGAAGACATCCACCCTGTATGGAGAGAGCAAGGGGTGAATGAAGCCCTTGTCAAGCGCGCCCACAAGGTGCTGGCGGAGGGTCTCATCTTCTTTCAGTGTGAGACGCTATAAGGGACGTGCCTTAGGTAACAACCTTCGGAGTTGTACAACGTGCTGGATCTCCCAAGGAGGAGGTAGTTATTAGAGTGTTTCACTGAAAACGTCCTTATACTCTTTGAGGAGTGTGGCAAGCGCTGGTGAAGATAAGATGGTCAAGGGAAGGCCGCAGATAGTTCAGTGCAGATAACTTTGACTGAGTATTGATTGAAGTCTAGTTTTCACACCTTGAAGCCATACAAGCCTGTCTCTGTTATTCTGACAAGCACTGTATCATGAATTAGCCTGCTCATTTTGACAGGATAGATCTGAAAGCCCACCCCATTTCTATTAAGGGTGATAACAGACGTATCCCAGTTGATGTAGGGTTGGCTGTGACAAAGCCAGTCAAGGCCAGCAATTACGTCGTGGCTGAGACCTGCCATGATTGGCCCAGAGCTTAACCTGGATGTTCCCCATTCTCACAGAGAAGGAAACTATCTTGTGGGTAATTGCCACTCTAAGGGAGTCAGCTACTTTTACTGCCTTGAATCTGCTGGGTACACAGTCTAGCTGCTGTGCATCAGCAAATGTTTGGTCTATCATGGTGTGGTCAGCCCCGGTATCTACCAATAGTTTGTGGGTATTCTCACAAAAACAGAAGGGATAGGCTAAGCGGGTGACTTTATTTGAAGAGTGGCTTGCTTGAAGTACGGGGTTGTCACTATGGACCTGGAAGACGTCAAGGGTTTCAACTTTGTGTACACTGTAGTTGCAGGGATTCTTTGCAAGGAGGGATTGAGAGCAAGGGTTAAATGGGGTTGTAGAACCTCTCGTAGCTACAACCCCCCAGGCTTTTCCTGGGTGTCAGGAATGACAATTTGGATGCTCCTAAATCTCAAAATAAGGAACCAGAGTCAAACCCTGGACAAAACCCTTTGCAGACCGCCAGACCCATGGGCTGGGAACCCAATAACCCACTACTGATCAATAAAGTTGTTACCAGCCCGCCAGGACCCAAACCCTTAGCCGTCCTGCAGGATTATGTAAGCAAACCGCCAGTGCAAGATGTCAAGAATTTCCCTGAGGTGCCAACACCTGATACTGGCGGTTTGCTCAGTGAAATATGCAAGTTTCTCCATGAGGGCTATTTCAAATTCCCCCAAAGTCCCAGGGAAGGCACTGAACTCAAAGAGGCACCCAATACCCAAAATCTACAAACAGAAGGATTTGAAGTCTTCTCATCCCAAAGCAGCCAGTGGCAAACCACCAGTGCCGAGCGCCACACTGCCATCTGAGACCCCCAATGCCAACCCCCCCAGCCCAGAAAACCCAACCAGGTAGTTGAAGCCTGGCAGTGTGGTATAAATACCTTCCAGGCCAAGATCAACCCCTATTGTCATTTTTAAACAAAGGTTATGAGATATTGGTTTCCCCAATTATTGCCGTATTTTATTCTTGTCATATGCCAGTTAACTCAAAGATCATCTGACTCCTCTGCCAGTCCTCCAGCTACGTACCGCCCGCCAGGTGCTCCCTTTGGTCCTGTTCATTTCACAGAGTACCCCTTAAAGCCTGAGTACAAGGAGTACACCGCCAACAACATACTAGCCCGGGACCCCTTGGCCAAAACTAGCAAGTTAGCCAGATACAACTGAGAAGGCCCTTGGTACATTACCACGCCCCGCCTATTAAGAGATAAATACAACTTTCTTCCTGCCTACCAAATGGACATGGAACTGCCTGTCACCCCCAAATCAATGCCTGCCTCTGCCGCCAAGCTCCCACTGGACCATACCAACAAGCTTTTTGGAATTGTATATATTAAACTCACGGGATTAATAGATACTATTGTCTCCGCTGCCGGTCCGTGGTCGTGGGTGGGCAAGTCAATGTCCTACCTCATTAAGTTAGTGTCAATCCTTTTGA